>SJYA01009312.1:0-14984 GCA_006410615.1 Neotragus moschatus
GTGTGGAAGCCCATGATTTTTCAATACTAGATCCTCAAGGAGAGGCCATCTAAAGTGGAATAAAGTGAATGACTCTCCCGGTCAGATTCGTGTCTTAGGTCTGTCAGATAATCCCATTCAATCGACGAATCGTTATAAATAACACGACCAAAATATTCTTGTAATCTAGAAATAAGGAAACATAAGTCACAATTTATGTAATGAGAAGCTTTCCTTTTTTCCATAATTTATTATTTCACTAGGGACCTTATTACTGGATTCTTTATATAAAGAAGTGCCTTGACGGTGTAAATCGTCCTCAGCCGCCTCCCCAGTACTGACTGCTCTGTTTCATATGGTTCGGTGGTTTTATTCAGTATTTTCTGCCCTTTGGCTTGCTACGCTCATTCTTCATATACACATTTAATTATCCCAACGACTTTGTGACAAAGGTACTATTACCTTCAATTTATGGGTGAGGAAACAAAAGTATAAACAGTCATGGTTTCCAAGTAATTTTGACTGAACACTTGCTTGGGGTAAGTCTCCTTAGCTCTCCTTAACACACTTGCTTTTACTAAAAACCTTGCGGGATCTCCTCTCGAAGCCCGCAAGCATATGCTTTGGGTAGATATTAAGCCCACGCTGAGGGACAGGGGAGAGACAGGACAAGGATACGTCACCCGCCGTGGGCACGGGCTGATGTCCCGACTTCATTTTGCTCCCCAGCTACAGCTGTACCTGCGCAGGTATCGGNGTGTGGAAGCCCATGATTTTTCAATACTAGATCCTCAAGGAGAGGCCATCTAAAGTGGAATAAAGTGAACGACTCTCCCAGTCAGATTCGTATCTTAGGTCTGTCAGATAATCCCATTCAATCTATGAATCGTTATAAATAACACGACTAAAATATTCTTGTAATCTAGAAATAAGGAAACATAAGTCACAATTTATGTAATGAGAAGTGTTCCTTTTTCCCATTAATTTATTATTTCACTAGGGACCTTCTTACTGGATTCTTTATGTAAAGAAGTGCCTTGACGGTGTAAATCGTCCTCAGCTGCCTCCCCAGTACTGACTGCTCTGTTTCATACGGTTCGGTGGTTTTATTCAGTATTTTCTGCCCTTTGGCACGCTACGCTCATTCTTCATATACACATTTAATTATCCCAACGACTCTGTGACAAAGGTACTATTACCTTCAATTTATGGGTGAGGAAACAAAAGTATAAACAGTCATGGTTTCCCAGTAATTTTGACTGAACACTTGCTTGGGGTAAGTCTCCTTAGCTCTCCTTAACACACTAAAAACCTTGCGGGATCTCCTCTCGAAGCCCGCAAGCATATGCTTTGGGTAGGTATTAAGCCCACGCTGAGGGACAGGGGAGAGACGGGACAAGGAAACGTCACCCCCCGTGGGCACGGGCTGATGTCCCGACTTCATTTTGCTCCCCAGCTACAGCTGTACCTGCGCAGGTATCGGGTTCACGGGGACACGCTGTGAGACCCTGCTGCCCCCGTGTTGGTCACAGCCCTGTCACAACAACGCCGTCTGTGAGGACAGTGCTGACCGCTACACCTGCCGCTGCCGGCCTGGTGAGTGACAGGATTCCTTGCACTGGTTTTCTTTTTTTTCTTTTCTTTTGCATATAATAGAAACAACTTATGGCAAATGGAAACTAGCAACTCTTGTTGCCGGAGGTTTAAAACCAACTCTTTCTTCTAGTTATCATTGTTTGATTTCATCATGTTCTTCAGTGCTCAAACATGTCTGTTGCTACCCTACGCATTATCTGAACTAGATTACCAAGGTGCCCAATCATCAGAACCTTCTAGAAGAAATGCAGAGGAAAAAAATAATCAATGGAAGGGTTGATTTCAGCATGGTTTTCGTGGAGTAAAATTCACCGGAAGATGCTTCCTTGCCTCCAAGATGTTTTCTTTGACACCTAGAACATATTAAAACCCATGAAACTCTACTAAAATCCTCAGTGCTTGTGTGGCAATTCATGGAGTCAATCAATGTGATTGATGATGGTCCCATAGACAGTGTAGAATGATTTTTCAGAAATGTAAGTATCCTGCGCACATTTTATAATGTAAAAGACAATGCAAGTTACACATACATAAACCATAGTTTAAAATCACACCTAAAAGGTAATTGGACTTGAGCGTAGAAGTGATAGGAGAGAGTATGTGACACTTGAATCAACAAGCCACTCGTGAATGTTGACGTTAATTTTGGCAAAAAATAACCTGCTTGACATACTTCAACCTAACTCTTACTAGGATTTTATTGCTAGAAGTGAAAGTGCATTTCACCTCTCTTCTCTCTTGAGCCATTGGGAAACAACCGATAAGCATGCAATTATTTAAAATCTAAGCTCACTGACCGCGTATTCCCACCTCCCCACTCATGTTGTTATCTAAGGAAAGGGAGGCCCTGTAGTTGGGGGGAGGCGTGGAGACTGGGATCAGTCCAGTCAATACCAGCTTCTGATCAAAAGGCATCTCGTTCCATTCCAGTGCCATAGCAGCTCCAGCACCATGTGACTGACCGCCTGGCCTGGAGGCTCTCGGTTTAAGGTCTTGGAGACAGAGAAAGAAAAAAAAAAGGCATCTCGTTGCCTGAGGAACATTTTACATGCTTGGTAAAGACCGAACAAACTTAAAAGTGTGAAAGGAGGCTGGGAATTCACCTGTGGCTCAGAGCTCTGTGTACCTCATGTGACTCCCCACTTCCAGATAATGAAGAGGACGTATTTGTTATCTTTTGGCCATTGGTCTTCGTCACTAGGAAACCATTTGTAACACTTGAATCAACAAGTCACCTCCAACACTGAATTTTTTTCCAAAACATGTTATTCCACGGTCATCAGCCAACCCTCAATACTCAATCGACACTCTGAACAGGACCTCAGTCCAGAAGCAGGGGGTGGAGTGCACCACTTGGGAGCAGGACACATCTACCATTTGTTAACTGAGTAAACTGGGGTGAATTACCCTTTAATTCTTGCATTTCTTATCCACAAATGAAGGATAAAAAAGCTGTTTGTAGTATTGTTGTGAGGGGTAAAATTATAAAAATGGAACCTGGCATATATTAAGTACTCAAAAAAAAAAAAAAGCAACTGTTATTACTACATTCCAGGTTCTACACCAGTAGGTGGAAATTGTATATGACAGATGGTTTATGTGCTCTAAAATAGGGGTCTCCAACCTCTGGGATCTAATGCCTGATGATTTGAGGTGAGCTGATGCAATAATAATAGAAATAAAGTGTACAATAAATGTAATGTGCTCGAATCATCCTGAAACCACCTCTCCACCCCTCTCCAGTTCACGCAAAAATTGTCTTCCAGGAAAGCAGTCCCTGGTGCCAAAAAAAGTTGGTTCCTGCTGTTTGTTGGTTCCTGAAGGGTTTGTAATGGAGTCAGGCAGCAAAGGAGAGCTGCCTAAAAATGACCAGTGTGAGTCCCACTCATTCAAGCCCCAAAGATTTCACTGCCAACTATATATATGAAGGATTAGGGGATCAAAAACACACAGTCCCTCCTTCCAAGGAGCTTAAATTCTGGCAGGAATACAGTGTGAAAAAACTGTGTACAGTACAATTTTGGGTGGCCCAGACAGTAAAGAATTTGCCTGCAATGCAGGAGACCTGGGCTCGATCCCTGGGTCGAGAAGATCCCCTGGAGAAGGGAATGATTACTCCAGGATTCTTGCCTGGACAATTCCATGGACAGAGGAGCCTAGCAGGCTACAGTCCATGGGGTTCCAAAGAGTTAGACATGACTGAGCAACAGACACTTGCACAAGAATTTCTAATAAATTCTGTAAAAGGGAATAAGGGGAGAAAATGTTTAGCGATAGCTTGACTGAGAAGGCAGCATTTTAGAAAACTTGAAAGATCACTAAGCACACCCCAGAAATGTACCCACGAGCTGTGTGACTTTGGCCACATCTCTGCTCTGAGCCTCGGTTTCCTCATCGACAGATAAAGCAGAGATGATGATGATAATATCTGCCTCATAGTGGCATTGTGGAGTGAAGTCCAGCACAGAAGGAGCTCCCAGCTTAGCCTAGACCACAGCAAGTCGATAAATGTCAGCCCAGCACTGTTAGGAGACAGGCCATTTTAGACCCTAAGGCCGGCAGGTGGTGGCTCATTGCTTGTTTAGGGATAGAAGAGAGGAAAAAAGAAAAAGGGAAAGGCGAAAGGGCAGCAGGAGCACAGAGAAAAGAGCTCGTCCAACTGTGGGGCCTGGAGGGACTCTTCAAATGCTGGGCTACGCAGAGCTGAGAGTAGCGGGGTGGGCTGAGGAGCAAGATGGGGCTGAAGCCAGATTGCGATGTCTGCCCTGCAAGCCATGGGGCAGTTTGACCTGTTAATTTACGAAGAGCTCCCTGGCACTTCAGTGGAAGAACGATGGAGAGAAATAAGGCTAATCGCAGGGAATCCCATGAGACTTCTGCAGTGATTTAAATAAGAGGTAAGTCACAGACTGGAACAAAGATGTCAGTGGCGAGGGTGGATGTGAGCATATGGACGGCCACGGGAGCCCTTTAGGAGGTGGAAGTGATGTGGGGATTGGGAAGGGGCGCCAATTTAGGACAGTTCTGCTTCTGAGTTTCTCTCTTGGGTCACAGGATGGATGTCAATTTTGCCTAGAAAGAAAACTCATAATGTCTTTGTACCCAGTTCTCACAGTTATATGTAAAGACAAGGTTTATCTAAGAATCGTAGACCGCTCCTTTGGATCATGAGATGCCTGCCACTGAGCGCGCTGACAAGGACACAGCGCTGTAATTGCCCAGGGTCCTTGTTTCAGGGCTAATTAATCACAAGTGTCGATCACCTTAAATGCTTACCTTAAAAGTTTTCCTGTTACCCAGAGAAGATTGTGGTTGCTGTTGTTGTTTTCTTAAAGCATGTAATTTAAGAACCCTGGGGTCTTGACTCAGCATCATATTGTTTCTTTGTACAGAGTTTTATAGGAAAACTTGTTAGAACTATTGAATGTAGCCTTGACTGAAAGAATCTATTTATACATCTGGCTAAAGGGAACAGCAAACAGAATCCCCACAGGGCCCAGTGGTAGGGACAGGACCCGTAATACCATAAATCAGAACCTTCCTAATGTTCAGGATAAAAATAAAGACCATGCATGAGCCGGAAAGCAGAAAAGGATTTATGAAAGTACTAAATTACTCCCTAACTGGGCTGTGCATAAGTCTTCAAACTTAGAAAGAGAAGAAGATTGAAAATAGAACTTCAGTAAGTCAACTGTGGCACAAGACGTTTATAAAAACTTGTGAAACCCATTATTTAGTGAATAGGTATAGATCCTTAAGTATGAAATAAAAACGCTTAAAAAGTAGACATTCAGGCTGAAGAGACTGAGGGTTCGAGGGGTGGGCAGGGTCATGACAAAGGATTGTGGGACCCTCATCTGACTTGTGCTTCCAGTTTCCTTTTCGACTCTCAGTTCCTTCTTGAGAAGGTTGATAAAGACCCCAGGGGTCAAATGTGACAAAAGTGTTATATGGACGAGCAGCAGAATTTGTGTTGTGGTTATGACTTGACGTGGGACCCCTATAGGTTTTTATTAAGATTAGAAGATGAGCGTTCATATCATGTCTCATTATTTGCTCACTAAGAGTTCATCAACTCTCTAGTTTATTTGCTAAGTAAGGATTATCGTCTGAACTGCTGATTAGTTCTGTTTGAATCTCATTCAGGAGTTGACTGAAGGCCTAGTCACTCAGGTGTTGCTCAGTCCTAGCGTGGTGAGTAAAAAAACAGTCTCTGCTTTTATGGAGCTCACAGTTTGTTGAGGGAGACAGCTACATAAGTGAGTGAAAGCTACGTTGTTTGTTTAGTCACTCAGTCGTGTCCGGTCCTTCTGTGGCCCCGTGGACTGCAGCCAGCCAGGCTCCTCTGTCCGTGGGATTTCCAGGCAAGAATACTGGAGCGAGTTGCTGTGCCCTCGCATGGAGGGAGTGGGTGGTCATCCCCTTCTCCAGAGGATCTTCCTGACCCAGGGCTGGACCCCGAGTCTCCTGCATTGCAGGCAGATTCTTTACTGTCTGAGCAATCAAGTGAAACCTATATACATAAATGAATTTTAAAAGATACCTCTGAAAATAAGCACATAATACCAGTCTTTGTAAGACAATGAAAGGAAAGAACTGGGTATGTGAGAGGAAAAAAGGTTCTTATTTAGATCTGTCCATGGGGAAATGACATTCTGAGAAAGTAATAAAAGATCGAGTCGGAAAACTTAAGAGTTATGCAGGCAGTCTTGGAGGAGGGTTTTCTAGGGGAGAGAACAGTATTATAAAGGCCCTGGGACAGAGAGCGTTCTGGGACAGACAGGAACAGATTTGGGAATGGGGCCAGATAATAAAGGGCTGGCCAGGTTAAGGATTTTGAACTTTATTCTGTGTGAAAAGTGAAGCCATTGAATGGTTTCAAAGTAAAGAAAGACCATGGTTGGATTTATAACCTTTACCACTTTGGATTGCAATTTTATTTTAAAAGCATATTTTTCAGCAGTTAAGTGACATTGCAAAGATCCGTAGGTGAAGTCATTTGTATTATCAGTCAGATTGTGTTCCTATAGGAACTTTGTACATCTCTTTCATCATCTTGCAAAACAGCTGGTATGATCCTGGACACACTCCTCAGCATTATATTAGCACTTACTAAATTTACGTTTTTGGACTAGCACTACACATAGTACATAAATAGTCGAAATCAGTAAGAAAAACAACCTGATTGGAAAAGATATGAAATGATAAAAAAAATTCAAAAAATATTAAATTCAGTAATATCTGGGGAAAATGTAAAGCAAACAGTGATAAGGTGTGATTTTTTATCTAGCCAACTGGTAAAAATTTTTGCTTGGTGTGGAAGTGTTGACAAGGGTCTGGGCCACACACACTCTTATCCTGTGCCAGTAGGCATGTAACAGCCTCTACAGTTTCTCCAGAGGTCGTTACCAGCATCTATTAAAATGTGAAATGCCCGTAACCTATAACCCAGAAATCCCACTCCTAGCATAGACCCCAGTGTTGCACTCAGACATTTGCACAAGCCACGTATATGACGCTATTCAATGCAATATTGTAATATCAAAAAAGTATATAAACCCCCTAAGGGAATGGAATGGTCAAATCAGACACATCTATGTTATGGACTACTTGGCAATAGTTAAAAATTATGAGTTCGCTCTATATTTCTAACATGGATAGATTGTGCAAGGGAGTGAAGACACTGCAGGAAGTGTGCAGTCAGCACAGTTCCACTTAGGTTAACACACACAATAATTAGACACCTATATGCTTTTAACAGGTGCACATGTCAGTAAAACCACAGAAAACTGTTCTTGCAGGGACTTTCTTTTATATTTAATATCCAAATATTTTATAAAATACTAAATCATTCATGTTTTATTGTTTTTATTCTTGTCCCTAGTAAAATGACCCAGCTAAATCCGTTCAAATACAAAATAGTTTTTTCCTTCTGTCTCACGGTGTGTAAGGAAATCATTTACCTCCGCTTCGAGGTTTAAGAGAAGCGCTGAGGCTTGGCTACGTGCTTTCTGCGGAGTGTGTGCTGTGTGCTAAGTCGCTTCAGTCCTGTCTGGCTCTTTGCAGTGCTGAGCCTGCCAGGCTCCTCTGTTCATGGGATTCTCCAGGCAAGGATGCTGGAGTGGGCTGCCATCTCCTCCTCCAGGGGATCTTCCCCTCCCAGGGACTGAACGCACTTCTTTTACATCTCCTGCATTGGCAAGAGAATTCTTGACCACCAGCACCCTCCTGCAGTCTGCTGACTTTCCATCTATACTCTGGAAAAATAATCTTTTTTTTTTTTTTCTTGCTTAGCATTCAAACAGTTGGAATGTTTGAAGAAGTGGAGTTTAATTAAATCTTTCAGGTTAAGTCAAGATGGTCCTGAAGCCCCTTCTCCATCTGTCTTTGCTAAGTGTCGGGCGGTGCGATGGCAGTGACTCCACGGTTGCTCTTAACGGTCACGGCAGCCCCCTTTATCAGATCCCCCTGCCGGCTCCTCGAGGGGGGCCCAGCCCCTGTTACCTGGCGCCACGCGGTGGCCAGCCTCCAGTCAGGCACGCGCTCCGTGGCTGAGGAGCTCTGAGCTCGCAGCCTGTCTGGCCGTTTATCCTGCAGGATACACGGGCGCGCAGTGTGAGACCGACCTCGTCGGATGCGGGAGCAGCCCCTGCCAGGCCGGCGGGCGGTGCGTGGAGCTGTCTTCGGAGACGGGGCGTGAGCGCCTGGCCCGGCTGCTGTCTGTATCCCGACGCCCCGAAGCCTCCCGTTACGTCTGCATCTGTCCACCCGGACTCACAGGTAAGGCCCGGTGCAGGAGAGACACTTTGCCTTTCTAGCATTTTCCAGTAGATCATGCATTCACCCAGAGAGCGCTGCTGTGTAACCTCTGTGCTCTGGGGCAAAGTGTCCCCCCTTGTGGGCCTGGAAAATACCTCATTTCACCTATCCTAATTCCTCAAATCATGAGGAAAATGTTAAAAAACAGGGGTAGAAGAGACGTACGAAAGGGGAAATACTTGTATACTTTATCCTGGGGAATTAGAAGCCAACTCAAGGTCTTCACCTTACAGAGAGAAAAGTTTAGAATTTTTGTGTCATTAAATTTTATTATGATGTTACATTTTATGTTATTCGAATTTGCTTAAAAAGTTAGAGTATTTATATTTACACTGAGAACAACGATCTAGTCTCAAGTAATCAACGATTCTATAGCGAAAGTTGTTCCCCATATCAAATTTAAAGGACTCTGTTTCATTCTACAATATTCTTACTCTAAACCCAGTGGAAATTTGCATGAACAGTTGTGTTTGTGTCTGTTCCCATTTCTGAAACTTTTCAGAAGTTTGGAGACAGTCCTGTATTTGATGATGAGTAGCAATTACCTGGAGAAGGCAATGGCAACCCACTCCAGTGTTCTTGCCTGGAGAATCCCAGGGATGGCGAGGCCTGGTGGGCTGCCGTCTACGGGGTTGCACAGAGTCGGACACGACTGAAGCGACTCAGCAGCAGCAGCAGCAATTACCTACGGTTACATAGAGACCACTGAGAAAGCTAACTGCAACCTGGATTTCTACCTCATTTCTCTCTCAATAGATCCAGTGATGTCTGAGGGCAATATTTCAGCTGCTGTTGGGGGTTTCTGAGAAAAGTAAATAAGGAATAAGAAAAAAAAAGGGGGGTGGGTCTATTTACACTTACCCTTTCTTTCAATGTCTCAGTTTTTATGTGCAATGACCTTTGTTTCTTGGCAATGTCTGCTATAAAGTTGCTGTAGAGAATGTCCTGATTCACTGTCCCCTCTGTGAAAACACATAGGAGAAAAGTCTCGCCAGTGTCAAGGTCAGGAGTAGTGCAGCTCTTCCTGAACAGCTTCCAGCTTGCATGCTTTTCCGCTTAGTAAAAGTGTGCAAATAAATCTTGATAAATGAAAAAAAGCATGAAATAAATCTTGCCATACATCACATTTCCCAACAATGTAAGATGATGGAAATCTTATAGGTAGAAGCGGGTTCTACAAGCATATAGGTTTTTCTGATAATACATTTCTGTATTTACCCCACCCCTGGGATTATTCAAATTTCCTGTTCTGTTTCTTAAGGACCAATTTCTTGTTCTGTTTCTTTTCTTAGTTGCCTTATTTTCTTGTATTTTCTGAATTGTATGATCTTGGTGTAGTGTAAGTGATTTTGTTAACCACTTGTTTCAAGTTCTTCTTGAAACAAGGTAAGGGAGTTATAAATGTTTTTTTCTTGGGTGTAAGGTTATAAAGCAGAGATTCTATCAAAGTCAGAGGCCTCTGCTAATGTTGCCTCTTCAGATGAAAGAACATGGCTGACCAATGTATTTGCAGATCCGAACAAAAGAGGCAATAAAATGCCCCAGGAAAGTGTGTTGGCTTTGATTTCTGAGGAGCAGCTGAGAATGACTATGTGAGTTAAGCAGTCCTGGGCTGCCCCAAATATGGCTTCATGAAATCGCTCACTTTCCACTCATGTGACTTCCAAAGAGGATTCTCAGAATCAGTTGTCCTTCAGATGGTGATTCAGGGTCACAAGTGTGCTTAGTCGCTCAGTCCTGTCTGACTCTTTGCGACCCCACAGACTATAGCCTGCCAGGCTTCTCTGTCCATGAGATTTCCCAGGCAAGAACACTGGAGTGGGTTGCCATTTCCTTCCCCAGGGGATTCTTCCCAACCCAGGGGTCGAACTCTCCTCGCCTGCATTGGCAGGCAGATTCTTTACCACTGAGCCACCTGGGAAGCCGCTTTGTAAGCTGACTCATATCAGTCTTATACATAATTTGTTAAATATATCTTATACACATTTTGTTAGATTTATACCTAAGTATTTCATTTTTGGAGTGCCCCTATAAATGGTACTGTGTTGTTAATTTCAAATTCCATGTGTTCACTGCTGTTATGTAGGAAAGCAATTGGCTTTTGACTTTTATATATTAACGTGGTGCTCAGATACCGGGCTATAATCTTTCATTAGTTCTAGGATTTTTTTTTTTCCAGTTCTGTCATATTTTCGACATGAACAATCATGCTCCTGCCTATTAAAAATATTAATATTTATAGAGGATGCCTTTTTCCATCCTTATACTTTCCACTCTTTTGTCGTTTAATTTGAAGTGAGTTTCTTTTAAATGTCATAATAAAAAAGCCTATTATTACATCATGCTTTTTAAACCTGTTTGTCAGTCTCTGCTTTTTAGTTGATATATTTAGACTATCTACCTGGACGTAATTATTGATGTGGTTGGGGTAAACTGTGCCATTTTATTATTTGTTTTCTCTTTGATTTCTTTGCTTCTCTTTTCTTACCTTTCTATGGGATACTTGACCATTTTTTTAAGGTTTTCCTCTTGATTTAGTTCTATTATTTTAGGTGTATTGTCTATTTTTCATATACACAACATGGTTCTTCTGCCTATTACAATGTACACATGTAATTCATAGCTGATTGGTATTAACATTTTACAATTTGGGGTGAAGCAGAGGAAAACTCTTGTTCCATTTAGGTCTCTTTATCTTCCCCACTTTAAAGTATCATTGTCTTGAGGATAAGATGGTATTCTCATTCTTAGTTTAATCATTACGTATAATTTAGAAAGTTTACGAAAAGAAGGGTGTTCTGTTCCATTTAGTTGCCCTCCCCATTGTTCTTTCTTTCGCCTTTTGCCTCAAGATGCTTAGGCTACTAGTTCCTTTCTGTTCAAAGAACTTCCTTTAGCTTTTCTTTAAGGGTTGGTGTGCTGGTGAGACTTCTTTTAGTTTTCGTTTGAGAAAGTCTGTACTGCCCATTTATTCCTGAAAGATAGTTGGTTGAATATAGAATCCATGGCTGACAGTTCTTTTCTTTAAGCATTGGCAGAAATGTACATCTCTCCCTTCTGCACTCTGTTTTTCAAGTAAGAAACCCACTCTCGGTGAAGTTCATGGTCCCCTGTAGGTAGCGCATCTTTTCTCGGACTCCTTGCAGAGAAAAGTTATGGAGTGATAACACCTTCAACTCTATCTTTCGTTTTCAGAATTTTATTTATGAATGTATCTCTGTGCCTATTTTTTTTTTTTCCAATTTGAAATTCACTCAGCTTTTCAAATCTGTGGATGTATGTCTTTTGCCAAATTTAGGATGTCTTTAGCCAAGTTTTTCTTCTGTTGCTCTTTCAGCCCTAGTCTCTTCTTCTTCTCCTGCAACTCTGATAATGTAAACTTTGTGTCTTTTCCTATTTTTCCACAGATTCCTGAGTTCTGTTAATTTTTCCCTCTTTTTTGTTTAGAATGGGTAAATTTTATTGATCTGTCCTCANAGGATGTCTTTAGCCAAGTTTTTCTTCTGTTGCTCTTTCAGCCCTAGTCTCTTCTTCTTCTCCTGCAACTCTGATAATGTAAACTTTGTGTCTTTTCCTATTTTTCCACAGATTCCTGAGTTCTGTTAATTTTTCCCTCTTTTTTGTTTAGAATGGGTAAATTTTATTGATCTGTCCTCAGAATTCACAGATTTTATTCTCTTTCATCTCCTCTCCACTATTGTGCCCATCCAGAGAATTGATTGTTTCTCCTATTTTATTTTCCAGTTTTACAATTTCCATACTTTAATCATCTAATTCTTTGCTGATATTGTCTATTTTTCCTTTTACTCAAGAGAATTTGTAATTGCTTATTAAATCATTTTATGAGGGTACTTTAAATCTTTGTCAGATAGTTTGAAAATGTGATTCAGCTCAGATTGAGTTGATGACATCAGTTCACTTTCTTTTCTCACTCAAGTTGTAGTTTTCCTAATTCTTGGTGTGATGGGTGATTTCTCAATTGTATCTAGGACATTTTGGACATTATGTTAGGAAACTATTAGTCTTATTTGAATTTTTAGAGTTTTATCAGGCAGTCAGCTTTTCCGTTTTGACAAACAGGTCACAGTCTACTTCTGTGGGCTCTGCAGGCCCGATGACCAGTTAGACTTCAGAGTTATGTCGCAGTTGGTTTGGTCTGCTTGGTACATCCGGTGCCACTTGGGCTCCTGTTGATCTCTGCTGATGATATCAATGACACAGTTTACTTTTTGCAAGCTATACACGTTTGCAGTTCTATCACTTGTTAGATTAAAATGAATTTCCATCATGATGAAAAATGTAATTGTGAATAATACATTTAATGACAGACCTCCATTCAAAGAAACCATTAGATTTGTTAAATATAGCTACAGGCTTTTTCCGGTTTTAAAATTATAATTAAGGATGTATCTCTTGCTGTTTACTCTGTGTACAGTTACATTCCATGTTGAAAATAGTCATGGTTGCATATTTAATGCAATTTCTAACTTTCTATAATGTAAAAAGTGAAATATATCAGAGTAGAAATTAACTGAGATTCCCAGAGAGACAGAAATAAAGAGAGCTCCAAGCCATGGAAATGGGAAATAGAGAAGGCATGGGCAAAAGGGACAGGTTTGGCACTTAGTCGTCAGTCGTGTCCGACTCTGTGCGACCCAATGGACTATAACCTGCCAGGTGCCTCTGTCCCTGGGATTCTCCAGGCAAGAATACTGGACTGGGTGGCTATCCCCTTCTCCAGGGAATCTTCCCGACCCAAGGATCGAACCCGGATCTCCTGCATTGCAGGCTGAGTCTTTCCTCTTCTCTAATTATCTCAAAACCATTCAACATATTCTTCGGCAAAATTTCCTCACATACCACCATAGCCATTCTGTGCCTATAGCGGCAATGCTCAACTTGTAATGAGAATGGTGGATAAAGACTTGATTTAAAGTCTGTTTACTTAAACCCACATAGATAATTTTAATGGTAAACTAAATAAATCTATAACTGGGGAAGGCCTGCAGTTGAAAAACACTGTTCTGTTTAGTCCAAAACTATAAATTATCTTTATTTTGTATGACCATCCTTGACCGCTGCTAGAAGGAATGTTGGCTGCTTCTTTCTGTCATGTTTTAACTTTTGACTTTGGGGCACTGGACTCAGTTCTAGGGATATAATGATGAAAATACATGGTCTCTTCCCAAAAGAAAGTGAAAGGGTGAGAGGAAAAAAAGAGGCACAAGAATACANCGCTGCTAGAAGGAATGTTGGCTGCTTCTTTCTGTCATGTTTTAACTTTTGACTTTGGGGCACTGGACTCAGTTCTAGGGATATAATGATGAAAATACATGGTCTCTTCCCAAAAGAAAGTGAAAGGGTGAGAGGAAAAAAAGAGGCACAAGAATACAGGACAATACAGGAACTGTCACAGTGAAGCCGTAAAAAGATACAGCCGGAGAAATCAGGAAAGAAGACCTATGTCTGCTATTTAGGTCAGAATTCAGTGGAAATTCCAAGAATCCAGATGACTTGGTAGTATTTTAATACAAATGATCACGTTACTTCTAAACATTAAGAAAGGATGTTGTGACCCCTGTGCTTACCCTTGAGGCCCCGTGTTCTAAGCTAAATTGGAAACAATTGACTCATGTTTTTAATGTGAACATTTTGTTTCTGTTTATCAAAATGTGATAAAACCTCTAAGAAGTTTCCCAAGGGCTCATAAGCCAAGTCCAATTTTCAGCTCTAACTTTCACTCGCCACCTCCAATTAGCGTCTCCTCCAGCAAAGAGCAGCGCCGTTGCTGGTCTCTGGAATGCTTCCTTGTTGCCTCCGAGGTGGGGATCCTCTTCTGCCTCACCCATCTGCTCTGTGCATGGGAAGAACTGAGCCGTGCAGCAGGGAATCCTGCGAAGTCCTGGCTTCAAACCTCAGGCAGAAATAGCGGGGTTCGCAACAATGAACACCCCGATGAGAGCCACCTGGCAGAGTGACTGCACACGGGGCCCCTCGTGATCAGGTTCATCCGCCTGCAACACAGTGTTGCTAAAAATGAAGTGTTCACTTCTCCTTAAAAGTTAAATCCTGTCATTCTACCCAAATCCAACTAAAATAGACACATAGGGCTGAACATGTAACCTGGAAAGCTTCCTGTATTCGTGGAGCGATGAAGCAAGCATATGGGGCCTTCAGCAGCTCCTGCCCACAGAGAAATCGTCCGCAGAGTTCGTTCCTTTGTTGTTTCAGGCTCGCTGTTCTTAGAGGGGCACTTTCCCCCTAATTAATAATTCCAAGTTTGAGACTCTAAGTCCTAAATAACTCGAACAGCTATTAGATGCACATGGAAAGCTGTAACCCTAGAAGAGCAAAGTTTGCTTTCATCCTTATTTACTTAATGAAGTGTTTATAAATATTTTCAACAGATTCATCCAGTTCACTTACCTTTGCTTTTGCTATGAATTTTAACATCTGTAAACAAAACCCTTCGTAGCACAGGTATGAGCATGAGTTGTCTCTTGATTTAGCTGTCTCAGCTCGAACAGTTAGGAAAGGTGTGTCGCCACCTTATATATCCATTGATTTTGAAGATCACCTTCATTATGCTC
>SJYA01009313.1:0-14948 GCA_006410615.1 Neotragus moschatus
TGCAGGAGACACGAGTTCAATCCCTGGGTTGGAAAGATCCCCTGGCAAAGGGAATGGCAACTCACTCCAGTATTCTTGTCTGGAAAATCCCATGAACAGAGGAGCCTGGCAGGCTATAGCCCATGGGGTTGTACAGAGTTGGTCATGATTGAACAACTAACACTTTCACTTCTCTGAAGACTTAACTTTGTTAAACTGCATTTTATTTTATTGTTACTATTTTGGCTGCATTGGGTCTTCATTGTGGCATGAGCAGTCTTCGTTGTGGCTCATGGGCTTATTCTGGTTGCAGAGCACTGGCTCTAGAGNCTCTGAAGACTTAACTTTGTTAAACTGCATTTTATTTTATTGTTATTATTTTGGCTGCATTGGGTCTTCACTGTGGCTTGAGCAGTCTTCGTTATGGCTCATGGGCTTATTCTGGTTGCAGAGCACTGACTCTAGAGCAAGCAGGCTCAGGAGTTGCAGCACACGGGTTTAGTTGGCCCATGGTATGTGGCATCTTAGTTTTCTAACCAGGGATAGAACTCACTTTAACTCCATTGAAAGGTGGATCCTTAACCACTGGACCAACTGGGAAGTCGCCATTTTATTTTTCAAAGTATTAATGACTATATTTTTTCCTTGGAGGGCTTACTAATTCAAATGAACCCTGAAATGAAAATTGAGGAACATTTCCAGGTGTATTGTTATGCTTGTTAGGTAATCCATTAATCCATGGAAAGTCAGTGATGAGATAGATATGTCATCATTAAAGGGATGCTGCTGCTGCTGCCGCCAAATAGCTTCAGTCGTGTCCGACTCTATGTGACCCCTTAGACGGCAGCCCACCAAGCTCCCCCTTCCCTGGGATTCTCCAGGAAAGAACACTGAAGTGGGTTGCCATGTCCTCCAATGCATGAAAGTGAAAAATGAAAGTGAAGCCGCTCAGTCGTGTCTGACTCTTAGCGACCCCATGGACTGCAGCCCATCAGGCTCTTCCGTCCGTGGGATCCTTCATGCAAGAGTACTGGAGTGGGGTGCCATTGCCTTCTCTGATTAAAGGTAGAGCCATGTTTTAATGTCTGAGACTAAAATCTTCTAAGATCTGACATTTAAGCCTGGAAACTTCATTTTTATCAAGTACGTCTGGAGGTCAAAAAGTAGAGTGACGATGGTTTATACTAATAAACTTAAAAGAGAATGGCATACATATTACAATGCTAATAATAGCATTATAAGGAAAATAAAGCCACCCAAAGAGCTGAAACATTTATGTTTCTTAGAATGACGTTTCCCCCCTTTAGATACCTTAAGAAGAATTGGCTACATAAACTTAACTCTTCTGCAAGAAGAATTAAAAAATCATAATTGTTCATGTTTCCACACTATTACAGACTATCACATAGGGCACTGTTATAGCAATATCTTTGCTCATGGACTGTACTGGTCTATTTGTGGGATACACATGGTCCCCCTTGTATTATTCTGGAAATGTTTGCAAACTTCCTTTTTTTTTCAGTTTGTCATTTCAAAGTTTAGTTCAGGTCATCTTTCTCTTGTTAACATATTTCTCTGAACATCAGCTCAGTTTAGTTGCTCAGTCGTGTCTGACTCTGTAACCCCATGGACTGCAGCACTCCAGGCTTCCCTGTCCATCACCAACTCCTAGAGCCTACTCAAAGTCATGTTTATCACATCAGTGATGCCATCCAACCCTATCATCTGCCATCATCCTCTTCTCCTCTCACCTTCAATCTTTTCTAGCATCAGGGTCTTTTCCAATGACTTGGCTTTTTGCATCAGGTGGCCAAAGTGTTGAGTTTCCACTTCCAAGAACTGATTTTATTTCTCTGAACATAGTACAATGCAATAGTTTCTTTTGAGTCTGTTTCAATTATAGTTAAAGATGGTTATTGGAGACTATACCTAAGTAATTTTCAATGAACTTGGTTGTCTCTGAAACATTTTTTCATTTAANACTGATTTTATTTCTCTGAACATAGTACAATGCAATAGTTTCTTTTGAGTCTGTTTCAATTATAGTTAAAGATGGTTATTGGAGACTATACCTAAGTAATTTTCAATGAACTTGGTTGTCTCTGAAACATTTTTTCATTTAAATATTATTTCTTAAGGCAGCACACACTTCAAGAGAAATTGAACAATACATATGCACACACTCATACATAATAGATAACACATTTTGAAACCACATGCAGCATATATTTTATGCAAATTTTAATCTTAATATAATAAGGCATATTTTCTTATCTATACCTTTCACTTTTTCCATCTTACAGAGTATATTTTTATTCAGAGATGTTAAATTCAAGTTTTCAGAGTAATTTTGTGTTTTTTTTTTCTACAGGCTGAGTTTTAAAACTCTGAGTGTTTGCCATTTTTTATTGAAGCTTTATAAACTTTTGGATATATATATATGCCATCTAGATTATGTTGTTATGGGATATTTAGATTAATATGCCAAGAAACAGCACTTTCAGTGGTTTGCTGTTGTCGTTCAGTCACTGAGTCATCTGCGACTCTTTTTGACCCTATGGACTGCAGTACACCAGGCTTCCTTGTCCTTCACCATCTCCTGAAACCTGTTCAAATTCATGTTCATTGAGTCAGTGATGCCATCCAACCATTTCATCCTCTGCCATTCCCTTCTCCTCCTGCCTTCAATCTTTCCCAGCGTCAAGGTCTTTTCCAGTGAGTCGCCTCTTCACATCAATTGGCCAAAGTATTGGAGCTTCAGCATCAGTCTTTCCAATGAATATTCAGTACTGATTTCCTTTAGAACTGACTGGTTTGATCTCCTTGCAGTCCAAGGATTCTGAAGAGTCTTCTCCAACATCACAGTTCAAAAGCATCAATTCTTCAACACTCAGCCTTCTTTATGGTACAACTCTCACACCTGTACTTACTCCAGTAAAATTTTCTAAATTTCATTTCTAAATGTCTAAATTTCATTTCCAGATAAAAGCTTGGTTGTGTCTTCTGCGTTTGTACCCACACTTGCATTTCTTATTTCCTCTTTTTTGAAGGTGAGCAATCTTGTAGATCCTGTACCTCCAAATTGGATTTTGTTTTAGGGCAGAGATTTGAAAAGGCATATATCTTTTCTTGTTTCAGCAACGATTTCTCAGTAAGCAAGTTCAAAAATGTTAACTTTGCAACTTATTTATACTCTGACCCTTTGCCTAGAAGGATTGCTTCAGTAGTTTCTCTGAACACTGGTAATAGGCTCAATTAAAGCCCATCTGTACATCCTGGGAGCCAGAGAGCTAAAGAGTGCAAAAAGTAATTACATAAATAAACTCTGAGAAACACAAGAACAATTAGTGTACTTTTTTCTCTGTGCTAATACATACACACACCCACACCCTAAAAATGTTATTTCCAAGGTAACTTAGAATAGCTGCTGCTGCTGCTAAGTCATTTCAGTCGTGTCCAAATCTGTGCGACCCTGTGGACTGCAACCTTTCAGGCTTCTCCATCCAGGGATTTTCCAGGCAAAAGTACTGGAGTGGGGTGCCATTGCCTTCTCCATAGAATAGCTAAGTACTGGTATTTCATATACTTTCATTTGTCCTGTTGAGAAAGGGAAAGAAGTAGGTCTAATTCACTATATAAGTAATACAATACAATTAACGATCACCAGTAGGGTAGATGGTTCCCTCTCTGGTTCTAACAACCTTAAAAATATGAACCCATTGAAACATAAAATACTCACATCCAAATTGTGTGAGAGGGTAGAATCCATTTTAACTGTTCTTAATAAAAATCGAAATTGAGCAAGTGTAATTATAATCTTGCTTGGCTCTGATACAACTCATACTAGAGTGGCTTTTCTTAGTTGGATATTTTCCCATCAAATCTCTGTTCTTGTTACCATGACTTCTGTACCATAACCCTTAAGCTCTGCAATTTGGGTTTTCTCACATCTCTACTGAAAGTGCACTCTCTAAATTCTCCAATGACTACTTTCTTGGACAAATCCTATAATTTTGTAGCATTTCGGCAAACAACATTATTGATCTACTTTTCTTGCAGCTTTCTTTTCCTCAGTGATTCTTAGAACTGACTTTTTCTGATTGTCTATATACCAGACATGATCTTCCTGGTGAATATTCTACCTTTCTGTAGTCTGTGATTTTGAAATTGCCCCACTTTTGTTTGTATCTCCATAAACAATCGTATTTTATAATGAGCCAGTTTGAATATTTTCTAACAATTATAAAGGTCCTCTCCTTGGTCATGTTCTGCTTTCTCTAGCTTCCCTTTCACAGTACTTTCAAATTATTACATGCCCATTGTACATAGTCTTTTTCTATAGACCACATTTTCACTTCTCTATAAAACATTTATTTAGTTTNAGTAATACAATACAATTAACGATCACCAGTAGGGTAGATGGTTCCCTCTCTGGTTCTAACAACCTTAAAAATATGAACCCATTGAAACATAAAATACTCACATCCAAATTGTGTGAGAGGGTAGAATCCATTTTAACTGTTCTTAATAAAAATCGAAATTGAGCAAGTGTAATTATAATCTTGCTTGGCTCTGATACAACTCATACTAGAGTGGCTTTTCTTAGTTGGATATTTTCCCATCAAATCTCTGTTCTTGTTACCATGACTTCTGTACCATAACCCTTAAGCTCTGCAATTTGGGTTTTCTCACATCTCTACTGAAAGTGCACTCTCTAAATTCTCCAATGACTACTTTCTTGGACAAATCCTATAATTTTGTAGCATTTCGGCAAACAACATTATTGATCTACTTTTCTTGCAGCTTTCTTTTCCTCAGTGATTCTTAGAACTGACTTTTTCTGATTGTCTATATATCAGACATGATCTTCCTGGTGAATATTCTACCTTTCTGTAGTCTGTGATTTTGAAATTGCCCCACTTTTGTTTGTATCTCCATAAACAATCGTATTTTATAATGAGCCAGTTTGAATATTTTCTAACAATTATAAAGGTCCTCTCCTTGGTCATGTTCTGCTTTCTCTAGCTTCCCTTTCACAGTACTTTCAAATTATTACATGCCCATTGTACATAGTCTTTTTCTATAGACCACATTTTCACTTCTCTATAAAACATTTATTTAGTTTGCATTTTAGTGAATATCAACTCCATGAAAGATATTAGGGAAACAAAAATGAGGCAGTTATTTCATTCAAGTATAATAATGAGGTATATAGTCAGTATGATGATTTATATAATCATAGGTGCATATATAGTGCATGTGTTTTGGGAGAATACAAATGCAAAATCTGCTGAAGATTTTGGGATGAAGTAATCAGAAAATGTTTGCAGGATAAATTTTTATTTTTCAAGGTAAAAAACTGGAAATTTTGGAAAACCTGAACAATCCTGAATACTGGTGCTCTGACTTAAGATATGTATATCTTAGAATTGAGGATTGTATATGCTGTTTTATGACCTGTTCAAAGAAGATTTTGCTCAGTTCTAAGTATGCCTTGAAACCAAAGTGCTCATTACTCCTTGATGTTGTTACTAATCATGTTAAGTGAGGAAAAGTTCGTTAAAGTGTGTAAACATTTAGTTATAAGATGGATAATTTTGGTAAATCTAATGTGCAACATGGTGACTATAGTTAATAATACTGTAGCATTATAGCCTGGAAACTTGCTAATAGAATAGATTTTGAGTATTCTTACCACACTAGAAAAAAAAAGGAACTATTAAGGTGATGGTTGTGTTAGGTTATGTTAATTAACTTGGTTCTGTTAATCAGTCATTTTACAGTGTATCAGTATCAAGTCATATATTGTGCACTTTAAAAATGTACAATTATGTTCATCAATTACACCTCAAGGGAACTGGTATAATTAATGTCCATCTTCCCCTTTATATTAAGTCAAATAATGTTTGTTTCTATGTTTAGATTATAAATTTCTGAACACAGAAAGTCTCATTTACTTTTTGTTTCCCTCAGTACCTGGCAGAATGACCCAGTTAGTGATTATTTAAATTAATATGCCTGCCATAAAAAAAAATAGAACTGAGAGATGAAGTGTCATTTAATAATATAGGAGCAAGTAGGTAACCTTTATGATAGTACTTGGAGTTCAAACAGTAGTTCAAAGACGCATTTAGTGAGGGTTTGATTTCTATGACACTGATCAATATTGGCATAGGAACCAAAGCAGTCAATGACTATCTCTACTACAGAGATATTACACATAGCATCATTTTAGGATTTGATAGGAAAACAGCGTTTAGGTAAATTATATAATTTTTCTAGGGACTCGGTTTTTATCCCTTGAGGGTGCATCATTTAGAAAAGTCTTTGTCTGAAACTCAAAGTGAATCTATCCTTTCTTCAGTGTGTTTCTTTTTCTGATTATTAGCAGTTGTTCTGGGCATTTTGTTCATAATGTTGGTGGATCACATTGCACCAGTTGTTTCTGACATCAGCCTCTTAGTTCCAGATACCAATCTTTACCTGCTCTTATAAGATCCTACACAGCCCCTCAGTGCTGCTCAATCAGCCTGCTCAGCAATGACTGTTCAGCCACTCTGAGTTTACTAAGTGGCTTTACTGAATAGCTGGAATACTGACGACAGTTGTTCAGGCTTCTTAGATCATGTATGAAAAGGACAATACTAACTCAATCATCAGTATTTTGTATGGTTATATCTAGAATTTGGCCTGTTGGTCTGTTGAATACATAGAATGCAATTCTGCTGGTATCCTCACAGAGGAAAAGCTACAGCATTTTAATGTAACATGAATAATACATTATGCTGATTTTTTAATTCATTCATTCTTCAGGTATAGCAAGCATATGTAATGTCTACTGTGCACATACAAATTTTCTAACAATTATAGCTAATATTTATTGGATGATTTCTATGTGACAAACAGCTTACTCATAATACACACTCTACTCACGTTGTGTTGATGTACTTATATTTGATACACATGATGTGTGTTCATGTGTAATGCACATGCTATGTCATTACATTTCAGTTATAGAAGCTTATATAGTTTTATACAAACGCTTTTAAATGGCTACTAGATGTCAAGCCTTGTTCTACAAACTGCAGATATGTTTGTGCTTAGTGGTTTAGATGTCCAACTCTTTGGGACCCCATGAACTGGAGCCTGTCAGCCTCCTCTGCTCATGAGATTTTCCAAGCAAGAATATTGGAGTGGATTGTCATGACCTCCCCAAAGGGATCTTCCCAACCCAAGGATCAAAGCTCCATCTCCTGCAGCCCCTGCATTGCAGGAAGATTCTTTACCACTGAGCCCCCAAGGAAGCCCCAATATAGCAAACAGCAAAATAGATCCCCCCAAAATCCTTATTTTTCTGAGGTTTGCTTGATATTTCAAGGAGACAGAAAATAATCCAACCACTACAAAAATTATGTAGTATATTAGTATATGAAAGAGGTTATGTATAAAAAAAAAATAAGCAGGGAAAGGGATATTTGGGGGAACATAATTTTAAATAGGAAAGTGTGGGAAGAACTTACTAAGAAGTACCCTTGGTGTAAATTTCAGAGAGGATTATAGGAAAAATGTGGAGATTCCTTGAAGAGCATTGAAGACAGAGATCACAATGAGTGAAAGGAAACTGAGATGGGGACATGCCTATTCTGTTTGTAGAACACAATTGCAAGCAAACTGTGGTGGGTGAAATGTGGGGCAGAGTGAGGTAAAGGGGAAAGAGATAAGATCAGAAAGTCGACATGGGTGAAGGCAAATTGCCCAGGCCTTGCAGACAGTGGAGGACATTGTCTTTTTCTCTCAGTGAGATGGAAAGCTACTGGAATATTTCAAGCAGAGGCGTGAAATGATTTCACACAAGTTTTAACAAAATTGCTTTGACGCTTTTATTGAGAATCCTAAGTTAATATCAAGGTGACCAGTGAGAAATGTATTAATAATATTCCAGGCAGAAAATAAAGATAGCTTAGACCAGGTTTTCATGAGAGGGATAATAAATATGGTTGACTATCAATGCATTTTTGAGGTACATCAGTAGAGCCTGCTGGTGTGTTGGACACAGAGAAAACCAAAAATATAGCATTTAAGTATATTTGATACTAGTATATTTGGTCTAAGCATCAGGAGAGTCTGAATGATCAGCGTGGTCAACGATCATCAAAGGAACGAATGTGGCTAGAAATAAACCATAAACACAGTGATCGTATAGTCTAGGAAGATGAGAAAGAATCAAAAAGAATATTAATATGTGGAGATAACTAATGAGAGGAAAACTGGATGAGCGTGGTTTACTAAAAGTCATAGGAAGAAGCCATCTGAAGGAGAAAGTGATCAGCTGTGTCAAGTCTAATCCAGTAAGATGAAATGTGAGAACTGAATATTGAATTAACAACATGGCACTCATGTGTGGCATTGATAGAGATGGTTTGAGGTAACGTGGAGAATGAAAATTTGCAGTGGTTTCGAGAGTGGAGGAAGAGGAAATGTAGGGTATTTGAAGATATAAAAAGATTTTTTTTCCTTTCTTTTAAAAAATCTTTCTTTTCTTTTTAATATGGTCACAGTACAAATAGGGAAAGAGTAAGCTTAAAAATACACACTCCATCTTAAGTCCTAGTAATGTAAGGATATAATAAAGCAACTGCCATCCTGATGAGGCACTGAGCTACAGAAAAGTAGCATCTTCTCGGAATAGCCAGATTTCTAGTAGAGCAAGAAGAAAGGAATGTTCAGCAAAATATATATTATTTAATTTATCTCACATTCAGTAAAACACCATAAGATAAATTCCATTGTTGTTCCCATTTTCCAGTTGAGGAAACTGGAGCTTTAAAGATATAAAGCTATCTCACTTAAAGTCACACAAGCAACTACAGCTAAGAGTCAAAATCCTAGCTTAGGCAGCCTGGCTTTTACAGCCTGAGGATAAAATGCAAAGTAGTCATGAAAGTATAATAATATGAACATCAATCCTAAGAGAATGATGGAAATTATTATCAATTTCTACTATATGTTCTTTGATTATATATATATGTATTAGCATATACCAGTCTTGTGCTACATTTGGGGTTGAAAATACAAATGAGATATATTTCTTGACCTCATGGATGTTAATGCCTACATTATATGAAACATCAGCAAAAGGGATTGCACGTATAAATCAATATACTGTATATAGATTGTGAAAGGCTGAAGTTAAAAAGATGACATTTATGCTGCCTGCCTAGAGGTGTGCTACAGTCTGTATCAGATGTAGTTAGTGGAAGAAAGACGTAGGATGAGACACTTTTGAGCTACATGGAAAATGGATAAGGAGTTACTTTAGATTTAAATCTGGTACATATAAATTCATATGTGCAGTCAAAGCAAAGGGAAACATGAGAGGATTAATGATGAAGCATTAGTATGTGGGATATGAAAGATTATCCATGGCACAGTAGTTAAAGCTTGAGCTTTGGAATCAAATCGACTGTTCAAATCCTGGCAAAATCAATATGCGATTTTTGATAAATTATATAATCTCTCTATGACTTAGATTTCCATCTATTAAGCAGGATAACAGCAATTCTGATTTGACTGCAGTTAGGATTAACTGATGGCATGTATGTAATTTGCTTAGCATGCTTTCTAGCATATAGGAAATGATAAAAATTATTTGGGGTATATTATAATAAGTACTACTATTTTCAAATTAAATAGACAAAATAAACAATGTTACATTGTCGTTAATCAATATTTCTTTTGGCTTCTTTTATCTGAAAACATTTACACAAACACACAGGCCACACATATAATCACATGCTGTATTAAATCAATAATGTCTTAGAATAATCACTATGCTTTCTACATACATATTTCTGCATATTACAATTCTTTGAATGATTTTCAGCCCATCTATCCTGTGAAATTTTCAGCTGCATTTATTAAAGTGTCAGGCATAGAATTTATACCATTTCAGTTTTTTAATAATTTTATTTATTTATTCATTTATTTTTGGCTTGCTGGGTCTTCGTTGCTGCACAAGGGCTTTCTCTAGCTGCGGGCAAGGACTAATCTTCATTGAAGTACACAGGATTCTCATTGAAGTGGCCTCTCCTGTTGTAGAGAAGGGCTCTGGGGAGTGAGGTTTCAGTAACTGCAGCTCGTGGGCTCAGTAGTTGTGGCTCCTGGGATCTAGAGCACAGGCTCGGTAGCTGTGGTACATGGGCTTAGTTGCTTCACAGCACATGGGATCTTCAGGTTCAGGGATCCTAATGCATGACTCCGCATTGCTAGGTGGATTCTTACCACTGAGCAACCGGGGAAGCCTCACATTTTCCATTTTTTCCCCCTATCTTTTATTTACCTCCTTCAAATTTTTCTTTTTATTAGTTTCATTTTTTTAAAAAAAGAAGCTTCCTTTAGCTCCTTCTTATTTATCTTTCTTCACTCATATCTGAATACTTGTCAATTACTTTATTCTTCTCATTTTTCAAATATGTTTCACTCAACTCTGTCTTACATTCTAATTGTACCTCTCTCCTCTTTGTCTAGTATTCTCTCTGTTTCAACTTTTGTTATCTTTCTGGCTCACTTTAGCTAATTTAAGTTCTAGGAAGAACAGTTAGCATTTCCTTGGCTATAGGTACTTCATATTTCTAACTGCTAGGTCTACTTTTAGAAAATAATCTTAACTGGACTTTTAGCCTCTTTGGTTATAGAAAGAATTGGATAGTATTTTAGGCTAAAGGAAAAAAAAATTCCAGCATGTATTTTCATTCTCATAACATAAAAATTACCAGAATGTACACACATATTTTAAAACCTCTAAAGCTTCTGTCTACTATCAGATGAGGAACACTTTAAAGGAGATGCTATCCAATTTCCTTCCCAGTGATACTGAACTTGGGGAAAAAAATTCAATTTGTGCTCTAAATTTCCAAGATTTAAATTCAAAACTAAGATCTTTGTCAAATATAATTTATTAAATATTAATTTAATGGTCATTCATTTGACAATATAAAGTGAGATATATTCCCAGAAAAAGAAAACTAGAAGGAATATTGTCCAATGAACTACTGCTTACACTGGATCCAAGCCAGTGTAAGCAGTGTGTGTTTATCACTGAGAGCTCCCTGGATCCATTAAACCCAATAGTCCTTTTATCCAGCCCATTTAAATGTGTTTTTTGAAAGCAGGTCCCCGAAAGTGTGACATTTGAAAGCATTTGTAATGTGTTTTAGTTTTCTGTTGTTCAGCCACTCAGTTGTATTTGGCTCTTGGCAACCCCATGGACTGCAGCACATCAAGCTTCCTTGTCCTTCAGCATCTCCCAGTTTGCCCAAGTTCACGTTCATTGCATCAGTGATGCTGTCCATCCATCTCATCCTCTGACACCCTCTTCTCTTTCTGTCCTCGATCTTTCCCAGCATCAGGGACATTTCCAATAAGTCATCTGTTTGAATCCGATGACCAAAACACTGGAGTTTCAGCATCAGTCTGTCCAGTGACTATTCAGGATTGATTTCCTTTAAGACTGATCTCCTTGCTATCCAAGGGACTTTCAGGAGTCTTTGTTTGATACATACAACTACCTGCTTCATTCCATAGCATGAAGCAAAATTACACAGAGGCTAATTTATTGGGTTGGTCAAAAAGTACGTTTGGGTGTTTTGTAACATCTTAAAGAAATCTGAATGAACTTTTTGGGCAACCCAATACATTCTAAAAACAGTAGGAAAATCAGCTTCTATTTATTAGGAAAAAAATTTAATGCAATGTCCATGCTAAAGTTAAAAGTTAGATTATGCCAATATCCTTACAAAGGAACTCCGTAATTTTAGATTTTCTACTAACCCTTTCTCATTACTGGAGAAGATTAATTATAGTAATGACTGGTTTACATTTTGAAAATAACTGAATCTCATTCAGAATTATATGGTTTTGTGATTATTATACCCATATTTCAAACGGGATTTCTTTTTTGGATCTATACCAAATTCAAGTATATATTGCTCTAGCAAAGAACACAAGTATGTATTTTTAAAAATGTGACACACTTTCTTTAAAGATGTATAGGAGCAAGTAGATTTCAAAAGTAGGTACAAAGGCAAAATGACATTCTAACCTCAGAGAATCTCAGAATAGACTCTCTTCTCATAACACTTATGCATGCTAAATTTGGCAGCATATGTACTTGAATATATTACACTAATCAATTAATTATACTAAGTATATTAATCCATTGAATTCTATTGTAAAACTGCACTAGGAAAAATATCCTCACTGGGACTTCTAAAATGCATTCCTTAAGTATTTTGTGAGCATTCTTTCAGATTTGAGATTGAAAATCACTTGGAACAGGTTTAATATAAAGAGTTATTTGAAGAGATGCTTCTAAAATAAATGAAAAAATGTGTGTCAGAATAGGTTTATCAAATTTTATCACCTCATTCTTATTCTCCACATTGGAAAGTTACAACAGACACTTACTTAAGAAAAGAAAAAAAAAAAAAAAACTTGGGTCAAAGACTTTAGTAAAGACTAATGTCTGCTCAGTCTCTCAGTCCTGTCCAACTTTTTTTAACCCTTTGGACCGGAGTCCACCAGGCTCCTCCATCCACAGGATTTTTTCAAGAAAGAATGCTGGAGTGGGTTGCCATTTCTTTCTCCAAGCAATCTTCCTGATCCAGGGATCGAACCCATGTCTCTGAGTCTCCTGTATTACAGGCAAATTCTTTATCTGATGAGCCATGGGAGAAGCACCAGTAAAGACTAATATTTTTATATAAAATGCATTAGGGACATTTATTTTCTTTGGATTTTGCTATAAAATGTAAGGCAGTAAGAGCAATGTAAAATGAACTGCTACCTCTAAACTGACCCATTATGGTTATTCTGGTTTATAATTTAATTGTAATTGCTTTAATCAGTCAGAGACACTGATTTTTCTATAAATTACTATACCTCTGCTAATGAATTAATTTTTCTGTAATTCTATAATGGATATCTGTAATGCATATGTAATATGTTTGAGGTACTAATTGCTTTAGTCACTAGTCATTCATCCATTTTTTTACTCAGTACACTTTTATAGGGTCTCTACTCTAAGGCTCTAATTCCAAATGGAGGGAGCAGATGAAGTCTCCATGATGAGAAGTATATATCAAACATGACCACGAGGCTGCATGAAGGCCAGTGTAAATCAAATGCTAGTGAAACTGAGAAGGTGTGTAGGGAACAAGGTTTACTGGCATGGATAATAATTTTACTCATAATTATAAGTGAATCCATTGGAGTTTTAAAGTAGAGAGAAGAGAAGGAGAAAGTTGTGATGATACGATCCTGTTTATTCCAGAACAGATATTACCTTTGATGAGGAGAATGGATTTGTGTAAGGGCTGATGGAGAAAGATAACATTATAGACAAGATAAATACCTAAGGCATAGTACAATGGTAGTTTAAGTGAGGGGTTGTTAGAAAATGAAATTGGATCTAGAGACTGGTGGAAAGATTTTTTTTAAGGCAATTTTATGTACATATACACAATTCCTTCTCCAGGGGATCTTCCCAACCCAGGGGTTGAACTCATGTCTTTTGTCTCTTTTGCATTGGCAGGTGGGTTTTTTGCCACTAATACCACCTAGGTAACCCACATGTACACATACATATATTGTTATAGCCACGCATTCCAGGAAACAAACTCACTCAGAAGGACAATACAGACAGTGGAGTGCAGTTAATTACACCAGCGGGCCAAAGGCAGAGTCTCTTCTTAGCCAAGGACCCCAACTAGCATTTGTGAAAATCTTTTATACCCCACGTGTAAGTGTCCGAACCCACCACCCCAATTTCCTTGAGACTTACATAAAACAAAGGAAGGGTAAATACAACCACAATAACCCCATCATTCATGTGTTATATGTTCAAACAGTTAATAATCAATAAGCCTGCTGTTACATTCTGATAGATACAAAAAGAATTTATTACCTGTCCAGAGGCAGGGGTGATTAGAGTATGTTTTCTCTTAGGCAATGAGTAACTTGAATGTGATCTCCAAGATTCCCCTGTCCAGAGGGGGTCTTCTCCTTCTATCATAGTTTCCATAGGCACTAAGCACAGAGTTCAGAGTCCATTGGAGAGGTGGCCAAGCATGATCAGCATGAACAGGCCTAAGATAGAGTCCAGCTCTGTCTGTTTCCTCTTTTAATATGTATAATGCATGATTTATTTGGAAATCAGCAGGGAATGGAGTAAAAGCAGGCAAAGGTGGAGCTAAATGATTACAGAGTAAGACCTTAGAGCTTAGCTGAGATAGAAAAGAGCACAATTATAGGGGAGATCATGAATTTAGTTGTAGACAGATTGAGTTTGAAATAGTAAGCAGTTTGCTCAGAATAGTGTGAAATTTTTGCAACAATAATATTAAGGAATCAATGTTTTGCCCTGATTTTCTGATAATAATAGTAATAAGGTAAAAATATTATTCTCTGGATATGTTACATAATGTTGCNTAGCTGAGATAGAAAAGAGCACAATTATAGGGGAGATCATGAATTTAGTTGTAGACAGATTGAGTTTGAAATAGTGAGCAGTTTGCTCAGAATAGTGTGAAATTTTTGCAACAATAATATTAAGGAATCAATGTTTTGCCCTGATTTTCTGATAATAATAGTAATAAGGTAAAAATATTATTCTCTGGATATGTTACATAATGTTGCATGTAATTCAGAGAGTTTCATTTCATTTTCAGTTCAGTTCAGTTCCATCACTCGGTCAGGTCGAACTCTTTGTGATCTCATGGACTGAAGCATATCAGGCTTACCTGTCCATCACCAACTCCCAGAGTTTTACTAAAACTCATACTCCTTGAGTCAGTGATGCCATCCTGACATCTCAACCTCTGTCGTGCCCTTCTCTGCCTGCGCTCAATCCCTCCCAGAATCAGAGTCTTTTCCAATGAGTCAACTCTTCGCATGAGGTGGCCAAAGTACTG
>SJYA01009314.1:0-15199 GCA_006410615.1 Neotragus moschatus
GTTGGTGATGGACAGGGAGGCCTGGTGTGCTGCGATTCATGGGATCGCAAAGAGTCGGACACAACTGAGAGACTGAACTTAACTGAACTGAACTGAGAGCATGTAAGTATTATAAGAGAAGTCATCGTCACAGATTATATAGTTAAGGTTTTTTTTTCTTCTTTGATTGTTAGTAAGTGACAAAATGTAATGACTAGAAATTTCTCCTTTTCATTCTTTCATCTCGTCTTCGTTAGTATCAATAAACCGCTTAGCAAAGAAAGAAAATGACCCATAAGATGCAGACTGCCTGATCAGCCTAGGAATGATTTACATAATAGTGAATTTTCCTTTATTCCTAAGTTGTGCTCTTTATCCTTATATCTTTCCTTTTCTGTGTGTTTTCCTTAAAAAGAGCTCAATGGGCAAGGCTGCCATTTTGCTGTTTAATTTGAGTTGGCTTCATGTTCATGTGCTAAGTCCCTTCAGTCATGTCCAACTCTTTGCAATGCTATGGACTGCAGCCTGCCAGGCTCCTCTGTGCATGGGATTCTCCAAGCAAGAATACTGGAGTGGGTTGCCATGCTCTCCTCCATGGGATCTTCCTGACCCAGGGATTGAAACCACATCACTTATGTCACCTGCATTTGCAAGCAACACCTAGGAAGCCCACGTGCTTACATTTCTACAATGCATTAAATCATTTCCAAATTAATTTTATAAACTGGTGCTGAGGTAACCCAATTTTTAGTTCTTTCACAGGATCATTTTATGTCCTGGAATCAAAGTTCCATTTTGTTCTCTTCCTCCCTGCCATTTTATTAATGAATAGGCTAAGCAGATGGTCTTCCCAGTGGTCACGTATAGTCGTGGGAGCTGGACTTTACTGTCCTTCTAAGGCAGAGCACCAAAGAATTGATGCCTTCAAACTGTGGTGCTGGAGAAGATTCCTTAGAGTCTCTTGGAATGCAAGATCAAACCAGTCAATCTTAAGGGAAATCAACCTTGAATATTTGTTGGAAGGACTGATGCTGAAGCTCCAGTATTTTGGTCATCTGATGTGAACAGCTGACTCATTGGAAAAGTCCCTGATGTTGGGAAAGACTGAGGGTAGAAGAAGAGGGCATCAGAGGATGAGATGGCTGGATGGCATTACTGATGCAATAGACACGAACTGGGCAAACTTCAGGAGATGGTGAGGGACAGGGAGGCCTGGCGTGCTGAAGTCCATGGGGTTGCAAAGAGCCAGACATGACTGGGTGACTGACCACCAACAACAAGCAGATACTCATTCTTGGCCAAACTAAGTTGCTTTAAATTCTTCTTATAAGAGGCAGTAAAACTTGTATTGATATAGTTGGTCTGTGCTATAGACTGAATATGTCCTTCCAAAATTCACATGCTGAAATTCAGTGCTCAAGGTGACGACAGTATTAGGAGGCAGCCCTTGAGAGGTGACTAAGTCATAAGGTCAAAGCCCTCAAGAACAAGACTGTGCTCTTATTAAAGAGGTCTGATACAACTCCTTAGCCCTTCTACCACAAGAGTACACAGTTAAAAGCGATCTGCAATCCAGAAAACAGCCTTCACAGGAATGTGAGAATGCCAGCACCCTGATCTTAGACTTCCAGCCTCTAGAATTGTGAGAATAAATTTCCTATGTTTATAAGCCACCCAGTATGTTGTTAGAACAGCCCAAACAGACTAAAACAGTTGGGATGTTCCCATATCAATTTTTTTTTGCAATATTTTTATAATAGAGCTCTCTACAAAAAGTCCATCTACACAAAATGAATGAATTTATTTTTGCTCTGTAATGTCTTTTTCCCTTCAATAGGTTAAAAAAGAAAATTTTCTAAAGATTCACCAGAAACATATCCTGAAATAGGAGAATCTTAATACATAAGTACCACAGAGAAACAACAGAAGATAGAGCTAAAATAAACCTTGGGGTTCTGAATTAGGCAGACCTGGATTCCAAAGAATTTTCCACTTAGTAACAGTATCACCATGGAGATATTTAACTTCTCTAAATTTTACTTTCCTATTCTATTAAATAGACAAATTAAGGTGGCTGTAAGAACAAAATTAAATTATAAATAAGAAAATTAACATGTACTTAGAAAAGAATAGAGGAACACGTGTTAGTGTTCAATAATGGCTGACTTCCATTCTTAAAAATTACTATAGCTCCCTGACACCAGGCTTTTTTGGATCTGACCGCAAAGGCCAGGGCAACAAAAGCAACAATAAACAAATGGGACTACATCAAACTAAAAAGCTACTGCACAGTGAAGGAAATCATCAGCAAAACCAAAGGTAAACTTTTGAATAGCTGGAGATATCTGCAAATCATACATATCATAAGGGATTAATAACCAAGCTATATGAAGAACTCACACAACTCAATAGCAAAAAAACCCAAACAATCCTACTAAAAAAAAATGGTTAAAGGACCTGAATAGATGTTTCTCCAAACAAGATCTACAGATGGCCAACACGCACACAAGAAGATGGTCAATATCACTAATCAGGGAAACACAAACCAAAACCACAATGAGATATTATCTCAAACCTATCAGAATGCCTGTTATCAGAAAAACAAGAAATCTCCAATGCTGGTGAAGATACAGATAAAAGGGAATTTACTGCTGATGAAAACGTAAATTTGGGCAATCACTAAGGGAAACAGAATGGAGGTTCCTCCGAAAATTCAAAATACAGCTACAATATGATCTAGCAATTCCACTACTGGGTATCTATGCAAAGAAAATGAAAACACGAATTTGAAAATAAATATATGCACCCCAATGTTCACTGTAGCATTATTTACAACAGCCAAGACATGAAGACATCAATGTCCATTGATGGAGAGATAAAAAGGAGGTGGTATTAATATATACACATACATAGAATATATACTACCTAACCATAAAAAGAAGGAAATTCTGCCATCTGCAACAACACAGATGGACCCTGAGGATATTACGCCAAGTGAAAAACGCCAGAGAAAGACAAAATCTGCATGATTTCATCTATATGTGGAATCAAACAAACAAACAAAACAAAGCTCAGATTCACAGAGGACAGACTGGTAGCTACCAGAGGAGAAGGATATTGTGGGGAAGGTGAAATGGGTGAAGTGGGTCAAAACATACAAACTTCCAACTATAAAATAGGTAAGTCACAGGGATATAATGTACAGTATGGGAGAATACAATCAATAATATTCTATTACCACTGTATGGTGGCAGATGGTAACTACACTTATTGTGGAGACCATTTTGCAATATATACAAATGTTCAATCATTATGTTTTATGCATAAAACTAATATATTTTATGTCAATAATACTTTAAATTTTTTAAGCTATTGTTATTTGTATTTCTTTTTAGCAGGCCCTAATAATATTGTTTTGTTTTCCTTATTTGCTCAACTTCAGAGTACAAATATAAATTAAGATTTCAGGAATAGTCTTGGGCAGTTCACAACCTCCTGGAGGAACGAGACATGCTCTCAGATGGGTATGATACAGTGAGACTGTCTCTATGATGGTTTTTCAAGAGCAGAGATATTATAGATTAGTTTCACCTTAGAGTAAGAGAAGGCAAAGGATACTGGTTGCTGAAAAGATGAAGGGAAAACCTTCACTAATGTTACGACATTTAAGCTTTCTCACAAGCCACCTGTACATTCGCGTCCCCCATTTTCCATCATGATTATTTTAGACTTTATCCATTGCTCCTCCTATCTATAATGCCTCCTTTTCTCCCCACTTTCTCAACAGACGACAATCCTTCATAGTTTTCGGAGAAAAGAGAAGCCATCAGGCTGGGACTCCATTAATTTCATTTCCCTTAATATGTAAATTGTCACCTGTGCAAATGACAACCTATCAATACCCCATCATTCCTTTTACACTAAAGGAATGTAACCTCCCTGTGTCCTTTGGATCTCATCTCCATCTCCTCCATCTTCTCAAGAAACTGACTATCTATTCTTCTCTCTCTCTTGTAGATTTAAGCTCTTTTTTGTTTGCTTGTTTTTAATTTATCTATAATTGGAAGATAACTGCTTTACAATACTGTGCTGGTTTCTGCCATACATCAGCATGAATCAGCCATAGGTACAGGTATGTCCCTTCTAGCACATTCCGTTCAGTTCAGTTGCTCAGTTATGTCTGACTCTTTACGACAGCATGGACTGCAGCGCACCAGGCTTCCCTGTCCATCACCAACTCATCACATGAGTCTACTCAAACTCATGTCCATTGAGTCGGTGATGCCAGCCAGCCATCTCATCCTCTGACATCCCCTTCTCTTCCCACCTTCAATCTTTCCCAGCATCAAGGTCTTTTCAAATGAGTCAGTTCTTCACATCAGATAGCCAAAGAATTGGAGTTTCAGCTTCAGCATCAGTCCTTCCAATGAATGCTGCTGCTGCTGCTGCTACTGCTAAGTCGCTTCAGTCATGTCCAACTCAGTATGACCCCAAAGATGGCAGCCCACCAGGCTCTCCTCTCCCTGGGACTCTCCAGGCAAGAACACTGGAGTGGGTTGCCATTTCCTTCATCAATGAATGAAAGTGAAAAGTGAAAGTGAAGTCGCTCAGTTGTGCCCGACTCTTAGCGACCCCATGGACTGCAGCCCACCAGGCTCCTCCGTCCATGGGATTTTCCGGCCAAGAATACTGGAGTGCCACTGCCATTACCATTGCCATTGCCTTCTGAATATTCAGGACTAATTTCCTTTAGGATAAACGGGTTGGATCTCTTTATTGTCCAAGGGACTCACAAGAGTCTTCTTCAACACCACAGTTCAAAAGCATCAATTCTTCGGCACTCAGCTTTTTTATAGTCCATCTGTCACAACCATACATGACTACTGGAAAAACCATAGCTTTGACTAGATGGATCTTTGTTGGCTAAGTAATGTCTCTGCTTTTGAATATGCTGTCTAGGTTGGTCATAGCTTTTCTCCCAAGGGGTAAGTGTCTTTCAATTTCATGGCTGCAATCACCATTTGCAGTGATTTTGGTGCCCAGAAAAATAAAGTCTGACACTGTTTCCACTGTTTCTCCATCTTTTTGCCATGAAGTGATGGGACTGGATGCCACGATCTTCGTTTTCTGAATGTTGAGTTTAAGCCAACTTTTTCACTCTCCTCTTTCACTTTCATCAAGAGGCTCTTTAGTTCTTCACTTTCTGCCATAAGGATGGTGTCATCTGTATATCTGAGGTTATTGATATTTCTCCAAGCAATCTTGATTCCAGCTTGTGTTTCTTCCAGCCCAGCATTTTTCATGATGTACTCTGCATATAAGTTAAATAAGCAGGGTGGCCTTAATGTGCTCCTTTTCCTATTTGGAACCAGTCTGTTGTTCCATGTCCAGTTCTTTGTTGCTTCCTGACCTGCATACAGATTTCTCAAGAGGCAGGTCAGGTGGTCTGGTATTCCCATCTCTTTCAGGATTTTCCACAGTTTATTGTGATCTACACAGTCAAAGGCTTTGGCGTAGTCAATAAAGCAGAAATGGATGTTTTTCTGGAACTCTCTTGCTATTTTGATGATCCAGCGGATTTTGGCAATTTGACCTCTGGTTCTGCTGCTTTTTCTAAAACCAGCTTGAACATCAGGAAGTTCATGGTTCACGTATTGGTGAAGCCTGGCTTGGAGAATTTTGAGCATTACTTTACTAGCATGTGAGATGAGTGCAATTGTGTCGTAGNATCAAGAGGCTCTTTAGTTCTTCACTTTCTGCCATAAGGATGGTGTCATCTGTATATCTGAGGTTATTGATATTTCTCCAAGCAATCTTGATTCCAGCTTGTGTTTCTTCCAGCCCAGCATTTTTCATGATGTACTCTGCATATAAGTTAAATAAGCAGGGTGGCCTTAATGTGCTCCTTTTCCTATTTGGAACCAGTCTGTTGTTCCATGTCCAGTTCTTTGTTGCTTCCTGACCTGCATACAGATTTCTCAAGAGGCAGGTCAGGTGGTCTGGTATTCCCATCTCTTTCAGGATTTTCCACAGTTTATTGTGATCTACACAGTCAAAGGCTTTGGCGTAGTCAATAAAGCAGAAATGGATGTTTTTCTGGAACTCTCTTGCTATTTTGATGATCCAGCGGATGTTGGCAATTTGATCTCTGGTTCCTCTGCCTTTTCTAAAACCAGTTTGAACATCTGGAAGTTCACGGTTCATGTATTGCTGAAGCCTGGCTTGGAGAATTTTGAGCATTACTTTACTAGCATGTGAGATGAGTGCAGTTGTGCGGTAGTTTGAACATTCTTTGGCACTGACTTTCTTTGGGATTGGAATGAAAACTGACCTTTTCTAGTCCTATGGCCACTGCTGAGTTTTCCAAATTTGCTGGCATACTGAGTGCAGCACTTTCATGGCATCATCTTTTAGGATTTGAAACAGCTCAACTAGAATTCCGTCACCTCCACTAACTTTGTAGTGATGCTTCCTAAGGTCAACTTGACTTCACATTCCAGGACATCTGGCTCTAGGTGAGTGATCACACCACCGTGATTATTTGGGTAGTGAAGATCTTTTTCTACAGTTCTTCTGTGTATGCTTGCCACCTCTTCTAAATATCTTCTGCTCTGTTAGGTCCCTCCATTTCTGTCTAGCACATCACCGTATGTAAAGTTAGATGGCTGGTGAGAACCTGCTGTAGCCACAGGGAGCTCAAATCTCTTGATCTGTGACAACTCCTTTTAACTGAATCTTTCTAGCTGGCTTTTATTTTTTAAACATACTTTTCCTTTAATGTTTATTTAGTTTTGGTTGCACTGGCTTTTCGTTGCAGCCTATGGGCTTTCTCTGGTTGTAGCATGTGAGCTTCTCAATGCGGTGGTGTCTACTTGTTGCAGAGCATGGGCTTTAGGGCCTGTGGGCATCAGTAGTTGTGGTCTTAGTTGCCCCACAGCATGTAGGATCTCAGTTCCTGGGCCAGGGATTGAAACCATGTCCCCTGCATTGGCAGGCAGATTCTCAGCCACCGGACCACCAGGGAAGTCTTCTAGTTGGCTTTTAAATATGTAAAGTGCTTCCTATAGTAAACAAAACAAACATCCCCAGACACTTCCTGATCTTCTCCCCTTCATATGCAAAATGCTTCAGTTTTTTAATCCTTAATGCTTTCTTTTTCTCACCCTATCTTTTCATGCCTGGTTTATGCTCCCATCGCTTCATGCTAGCAGCTCTTTCCAAGGTAACCAAAAGAACCTCATTCAATGAATTCCAAGTAAAATATGTCATGATACCTTAGGAGCCTTTGTGACAATGACAATGTTCTTTTCTTTGAGATACTGGTTTTGTTAGATTCCATGACACTATACTTTATTTACCTCCACAACTGATTGCCTTCCTATCTCTATGTGAGCTTACTGACCCCCACCTGGCCATTTAATATTAATATTCCTGAAGTTCTACCCTCTAACATACCCTCCATTGGTGCTTTTATCCATGCTCATGACCTTACTTATCATTAGTACACCAATGACTCATAACTGACTACCTACTTGGCATCTCCTGTTGATTGTCTCAGAAGTATATCAGACTCTACACATGTAAAGCCCAATTCGTGTTCACTACTTTCCACAACCATCACACAATCCATTTGGCATGGTGGCCTTCCAAAGTGTGACAAGCTATGAACTGTGACAAACCAGTCCCCTGCTTGCTTTAACTAATCCATCTCCCTTATTCCTCAATCTGTCACAAAGCCACATCAATTTTAGCTCTTGAAAATCTCTTACTTCTGTCTCTTTTCTTCTCTGTCTTCACTGCCCATCACCATAGCCTAAGCTGCTATTTTCTCTCACTCCAATAATTGCAATGTCCATTACATTCAGTTTCTATTGCTGAGTAACAAATTTAACACAAAACTGAGTGTCTTAAAACAATACCAATTCATTTGCTCACAGTTTTGTAAGTCTAAAGTCTAGCCTGAAGCAGGCAGAGCTAGGTTCTCTGCTCAGGGCATAAAAAGTCCAAAATACCAGCCAAGTTCTGTAGGTTCTGGGGGAAAATCTACTTCAAAGTCCATTCTTGTTATTGGCAGAATTAAGTTCTTTCGGGTCAGTTCAGTCGCTCAGCCTTGTCCAACTCTTTGTAACCCCATGGACTATAGCACACCAGGCTTCCCTATCCATCATCAACTCCTGGAGCTTGCCTTAAACTCATGTCCATCGAGTTGGTGATGCCATCCAACCATCTCATCCTCTGTCATCCCCTTCTCCTCATGCCTTCAATCTTTCCCAGCATTAGGACCTTTTCCAAAGAGTCGGTTCTTCACATCAGGCGGCCAAAGTATTGGAGCTTCAGTGTCAGTATGTCCTTCCAGTGAATATTCAGGACTGATTTCCTTTAGGACTGACTGGTTTGATATCCTTGCAGTCCAAGGGACTCTCAAGAGTCTCAAGTAGTCTTCTCGAACACTACCCTTCAAAAGCATCAATTCTTCAGCGCTCAGTTTTCTTTATGGTCCAACTCTCATATTCATACATGACCACTGGAAAAACCACAGCTTTGACTAGACAGACCTTTGTTGGTAAAGTAATATCTCTGCTTTTAAATATGCCATCTAGATTTGTCATAACTTTTCTTCTAAGAAGGAGGCGTCTATTAATTCCATGGCTGCAATCACAATCTGCAGTGATTTTGGAGCCCCAAAAAATAAAAGTTTCTCACTGTTTCCATTGTTTCCCCATCTATCTGCCATGAAGTGATGGGACTGGATGCCATCATCTTAGTTTTCTGAAATGTTGAGTTTTAAACCAGCTTTTTCACATTCTGCTTTCACTTTCATAAAGAGGCTCTTTAGCTCCCTCTTTGCTTTCTGCCATAAGAGTGGTAAGATCTGCATATCTGAGTTTATTGATATTTCCCCCTGTGACATTGATTCCAGTTTGCTCTTCATCCAGTCCTAATTGTGGAACTGGGTTCCCATTTCCTTCCTTGCTCCTGTCATCCAGCTCCTAGAAGCTTCCTTCATTCCTTTCTTTCCAGTTTCAAGTCATCAATGGCACATCAAATCCTTATTTTGCCTTGAATCTCTTGACCTCTTCTTCAATTTACTGTAGAAAATTCACTGCTTTTAGGTGATTTCAAGGTCAAATCAGAACCACAAAGACAATCTGTTTATCTTAAGGTTAACAGATTTGGGGCTTCAATTCATCCATCAAATATCTTCGCAAAAGTACCAGAACAGCAACATATAAGGTACAATGGAAGGTAAATATCTGAGTTTTGTATAACTTTCATCAAAGAAGCATAATACAATTTGCACATATTTGGATAATTATCATCTAGCATAAGGATTTGGAGAAGGCAATGGCACCCCACTCCAGTACTCTTGCCTGGAAAATCCCATGGGCAGAGGAGCCTGGTAAGCTGCAGTCCATGGGGTCGCTAAGAGTCGGACACAACTGAGAGACTTCACTTTCACTTTTCACTTTCATGCATTGGAGAAGAAAATGGCAACCCACTCCAGTGTTCTTGCCTGAGGAATCCCAGGGACGGGGGAGCCTGGTGGGCTGCCATCTATGAGGTCACAGAGTTTGAACACGACTGAAGCAGCAGCAGCAGCAGCATAAGGATTATCAGCAAGAAAGAACTGCANTCACTTTTCACTTTCATGCATTGGAGAAGAAAATGGCAACCCACTCCAGTGTTCTTGCCTGAGGAATCCCAGGGACGGGGGAGCCTGGTGGGCTGCCATCTATGAGGTCACAGAGTTTGAACACGACTGAAGCAGCAGCAGCAGCAGCATAAGGATTATCAGCAAGAAAGAACTGCATAAAGTTCTTTCTCAAACAAAATATGCTCAGATACTAGACTACTCTTTATTCTATAATGACATGATAGTTCAATGATTTGAATTATAAATCTAATTTGAACATGTTAAGTAAGCAGTTCTAAGAACCATTGTGGGGGACAGTTTGTATCGACAACCCAGTGAAAACTGACTAGTAACTTGTTAGAATAAAAAAATATATATATATATATATATCAAACAAATAGAGGGTTGGAGTTTTGTATAACCATGTATATTCAAACATGCATATTAAGAACTCTGTGATACTGCAGACCTGTTTCTTCTCCCACTAACACAGTTGCCCATATCAGTGTAAATAAATCATTTTTTCATGGTTAAACCATCAACCAATTGGTATGCTTACAAAGACAATTTTTTTTAGATGAAAAAAAAAATCAGAAATGAGGTATTAGTGTGGTAGGCAGCCAATAGCTCTATGGCACAGCTCTGTTTAACTGTTATGGTGACCAAGACTGTAGGACTGCCTGGCAAACAAGTTAGAAAAGATACTGTGAATGTAAGTAATTAGAGTATAAATGTGCAGAATATGAGAGGAACAGCAAATAGCTTGGAATAAAACAGGGGAAAAAAGCATGAAAATAGGGAGAAAGGCATATTTGAAGTATACAGTCAAGAATCTCATTTTCCTTGAGTATTGTAGAGGGTTTAATATGGGCCAGACTCATGGACAGAAATGCAATGGTTTCAAAGATTCTCCATCTCTTAGCATCCTATGGCATCCTTTGGAGATAGTCCCTGGAAACAGGGTATAGCGGGGCATGCCATGTGACTGTTCTTCTTCCTCCCTGCCCCATTCCCACACTGCCTTTATTTTTTTATGGCAAAAGGTGAACTAATCTTCATAGAGTCTGGGTTAAAATAAATTTCTTTGACATTAAAAAGCCTGGCCTTAAGTGCCAGCTGCTCAGAAAAGTACTAGAAAAAGCCAGGTGTCAACCCCTTGGAGATATTGACAGTTTCTCCCACTGGAAAACAGATCTAAGTCCCTTAGGCAACTTAGAAACATCATGAAAAATGTTATTGAGAAACCCTAACTACATCTCCCCACATGTAAGTAATATAATTATACTTCATTTGCCAGAGTGAGACAACCATTGGAGGTTTCCAAACAGGAGACAGAAATGAGGAGTCCTATCTTTAAAAGAAGGACTAGCAACAATATGAGAGATGAATTCATTAAAAGAACATACATAAGAGGAAGAGACACCTTTAAGAAAACTATAAAGTAAGCCAGGTCATGAAGAATGCAGACATTCTGGAAGAAAAAGAATGGATTCTAGAGATATTTTGAATATCTGACAAAATGTTAACTCAGTCATCCTGCTTTTCATTAAACCATCACTACTCAATCATTCAATAAGTTTTCCCTTTATACATTTTGTGGAACTACATTTAGACTTGTTAGGCTATTGGCACCATCAAAGACCCAAGGAATCCTCTGGAACTCCTCCACCCTTAATTTCTTATGCATCAATCTAGTTAAGAAATATGTAAATATAAGCTTCCCATAAAATATACATACAATATCTGACAAAATATATAGTAATTAAAGCATTTTGAAAGCTGTAGAGTATCAAACAATATAACAAATTTCCGATGTCTAACCTTTGGTGAACTTGACAACCGCCCCCCCAACCCCCGGCAACTGCCCTCATCTAATCACCTAATCATGCAAAACTCAAGAGAAATAGATGAAGGATCCTTGGACTTCCTTGAGTATCAGGATGGTCCTTGAGGCAGCCCAGAACACTGATATTTATTGAATGATATTCTAATCAGGAGACATGTCCTTTGGTCATTCCCGCTTTTCCAGAACAGACGACTCCTCACTGTTTCTGATCTATCAGCAGCTTTCCAGCCTCCTGGTAGAATCACAGAGTTATTCAATTCAATATAAAAAATTTTTATTAAGCATGTACTAACTGTGCACAGTGACATGTTAGGTATCATGGAGAAGTCAATAGTAAGTAAGCAACAAGTATTATCTTCAAGTAAACAAACCCAGGTCTCCTGCATTTCAGGCCGATTCTTCACCATCTGAACTACCAGGAAAAACCACAGTAAAGAAGGCAGATAGACTCAATTAGATGTAGTATCAAAAGTGAAAAAAGTAAAGGTGCATATAAAGGCCATGGGGCACAAAGGTATCAAGCTGTTACCTTTTTTTCCTATAGTAATTTTCCAGAAAGCCTTACCAAAAACTGACATATATATTTATTTTCAGAAGAAACTCATATTGAAAATCAAAAAAGAAACAGAATGAAATAGTATAAGAATGGTTAGTATTCCTAACAGTATCAAAACCCCAAATTTCCAAATATCTTCACAACAGATTAGTTTTGTTTTAATCATACTGTTCATAAAACACAGAATGACAAAAATCTTTTACCTTTTCCTTGATCTATAAATCACAAATTAAATTGTACTTAATCCATTAGGGAAAAAATGCCCTGCAAAAAATTTTTACTAATCATAGGAGCACCCATTTGTATTTGAAAAATTAAAGTGCATTCATATGAGCCATTTTTAATCTATAGGAAATATCCGATGCATTTTAAGATTTACATTTTCTTTATAACTCCAGTGACTCTACAGGCTCCCGGAGATTTGAAATGTATAATTTTAGAGTCACTATACTAGATGGGCTATAGTTCAGGAAAGGAATAAGAATAGTTTGGATCTCTGGGGCCCTGAGAAAGAATAAGAAAGCGTGTGAGAAGCTAAAATGGAAATGAGAATAGTCACAGGTGTTTCACACTCAGTAAGTCTGCGTGATCTCTAATACAGAGTGTTAAAGTTAGTGGGGACATCTCATGATTTTCTTTCTTGGTCCTTCTCATTTTACAGTGAGGAAACTGAAATTCAGGGAATTTTAAATACTGCTCAGAGTCACCAAGCAATAGTACTAAAAGAGCTAGGCTTCATGGATAAAATAATATATTCATTAAACTATTAAACAAATATTAAACAAAGATTTTTGCAGTGCACTGTTTCCCTAAAATACAGGTTAAATATAATGTGATTTACTGACCAAGCTAAAGGCAAATTTTGATTATTTATACAGAAGAGAAATTATAAAGAATATAAACCTATATTGATAGTAATTTGTATACATATAATTTTCATTTGTCTTAAATTTCTTATATTTGTGTATATCATTTGAATACTTTAGAGATTTAATACTGAAGAAAATGTAACTTTTTCTTGTGAGGAAAATAAAATTTAACTCTAATTGGTTTTAAAATAACCTATGAAAATTGTGATGTTACAAATAACAAAATAAGACATCGGAAGATGGGGGCAGGGGTTAAGGTAGGAGAGATTCTGTAAATCAGTAAGAACAGAGTCAAAGGACCAAAGAGAAAAAAGTAACAAAGGATATAAACACAAAATTATTCAGAAAAGCAAAACTCAGTAGCAAATAAATGTAAGGCAATAGGCTGTTGACATGATAAATGCAACATAAAACCACAATAAGATACAATTTCATAATAATCAATTGGTGAAAGATAAGCAAGATGGAGTCTAATAATACCAATAACTAATGATATTATGGAATAAGAAGAACTCTCATACATTGCTGAAGGAAGTATGAGTTTAAGAACAATTTGGAGAATGTATGATAAATTTGCAGATGCATGTCCTATAATCTAGCAAATCTCTATTGGAGACTCTCTCACAGATGCACACAAATGCTCACTGCAGCCCTTTCTGTAACATAGACAAGCTATAAACAACCTAAATATCCTTCAATTGAAAGATGGATAAACAAACTGTACTCTACCCATCTGTGTAAGAGTTGCATCAACATGGATGAACCTCACTAAGCTTAATTTTAGTTAAAAAACAAGTTATTAGAGGAAACCCTGAGAGAACATTTATTATGAGTACATGTATCATAAAACAAGCAGAATAACAGTATATGCAATAAAAACTTACATGGTATGATAAGCACTATATTCTGGAAAATGATTAGAGAAGGATAAATAGGAATGAGATGAAGATGATACACATAGAGATTTCCAGCAATGATTCCTTGAGATACATATATATATGACAAAACATTATGACTTAAGGATGAATGATGATAAGGAAGACAGATCAAATTTATCATAATGTAAATAAACCTTTAAAATATTATTAAAAGGTATTTTCCAAACTTCTAATAATTTTTAAAATAAAAATATGTCTAGAACTTCCTGGTGCGTACTGTTTAGTAAAGCCTCACTTTAGTTTACTAACTGAGGATAATCTATTATTACTAAACTGTCCAAGTTCTATTAGGGTCTCATTTGTTTGATCATAATTTCATGAGTAACAGAATTCTTAACACTAGATCTCTACCTAACAACTGATCAAACCAAGGTGCCGTTGAACCAGTCATTTTAGCTCTCTGCAATATTAATACCAATCAGTATAATATTGACTGGAACACAAGGTCAGATATAGACTGAAAAGCTGGAGGCAATGATAGACTCATCCTGATTTTATAACAAGTGTAGAAGTGGCCCGAGGGAAATGAAACAGCAAGATCCTTCCAATGTGTCAGATGAAATAAATTAATTTAGAAAGCCACCCTTCAACTTTTCTTTGAAGATTAATCCTCATTTTACTTCTCAGAAAAATGTTTGCTTTTAATTCTGCCTTTTTGGCTCATGAATGACAATGTTATTTCTGAAGGTTTCCTGTAGCCATTTTCCAAAGAGCAAGTCTGATCTATTCAGGCCATGTAATAAAGGGAATGTCGCTTCCTCCATGATGGTGAATGAAGAATCGGAATTTAAAATCCAGAGAAGGCAGATATGGGAGATTCAGATTGTTGCATAAGAAAGGACTAAAATGTAATATACTAAACTTTTATAAACTATAATATTACTATCTAATATACATCTTTCTGAAATTTGAAATCTTTAAATACTTTGTGACATATGAAAATGAAAATGGCATATGACTTACTTCTATAAGCTTATAACTCATTACTAGAATTGGAATGCCTCAACAGTCTGACTGTGATATATGAATAGAGGAGACAGTGTGCTTTTATGGGCATTTAAAATGCAGTAGGTAAAAGTACTATTCAGTCTTCTTTTATTTTCTTAAGCCAGTCCCCATATCGACACATGGAACTGTGGATGCAGTAATTCGTGGTCAGCAAAGGAGACTGAAATAACACAATCTGGATACCCAAAGTAGCAGAATTCTAAATATCCAGCAAAGAGTTGCCTCTAATATTCTGCTTACAAGTCATGGCATCCAACTCATATCGTAGAGTTACGCATACATAATATCTGCTGCTCTATGAAGTGTGGCAAAGCTCCTTCACAATAAGGAGAGGCAAAATTGTTTGAAAACCCCTCCCCTCCCCTCCCC
>SJYA01009315.1:0-14965 GCA_006410615.1 Neotragus moschatus
TCCTTCTTAACATCAAAACCTACCTACTGATCCATCAGGGCCAACACCAGAGAAAAGGAGCCCCTGCCTGCCTGTCCCTGGCCCCTGACCCCGACTCCAGAATGGCAGGCACTCACACTTGACGGCGTGGAGTACACGACTGTCCAGCGGTTTGCGGCTGGGGTTGTTACTGGAAGAGCGGATGCCGGTGCCACAGCTGTTGGCCAGCGTGTTCCTGGGTGAGGGCACAGGGGAGGGGAGTCAGGCCCCCGATGGTGGTGTGCCCCCTGACCCCGGGGGCTCTGGTGGGGGCCTCACCGGTCAAAGAAGGAGGCCAGGAGGCGCCGCAGCAGGACCTTGTGCCGGGTGCCCGCGCTGACATGGCAGTTCATGAGCTGCGCCCTCGTGATGTACACGTTGGTGCCTGGAGGGGGAGGAGGGCGAGAGGATAGCCAGGGCCCAAACTGCCACATTCCCCACTTGGCCAGCGTCGACCAAGACCCCCCCTTGACAATTCAACCCAGAGCTGCCTTTTCAACACTCTGGAGAGACTGTGGCACCACCGTCCACAGGGCACCGTGTGCCCACCCAGCCACCAGTGTCAGGAAAGAACAGGAAGAGAGCATGGAACCCTGGCACCTTGAGTCCTGGGGCCAAATTCTTAACCACTATGTTGGTCAACCCTGGAACCAACCCCACGAAACCACTGATCTATGCCAACGTGGCTGAAAATGCCAGCCAATGCTTATACCCGCCTCTGGAGTGGAAACCTACAGGCCAGCCTTTGACTTGTATCAATATGAAGGGGTGTCAGGGGCCCCGGGACCCAACCCAAATGGGGGGGCAGGGGGAGCTCAGGGCAGGGGTGAGGCTAGCCCACCTGTCACCAGCTCCAGCTTCTCTGAGGGGTCGCCCTCGTCGTAGAGCTTGGGGTGGCAGCGGTTGCCAATCTGGTTGATGAGCTCGGCGGGGAGAGACGCGAGGTCCTGCCGCACTCGGATGCGATTCCGAGACTCGGGGGCCACCTGCTCAGGGAGGGCCTCCACCTTCTCGGCTGTGCGGGGGGAGAGAGGTGTGCTGGGGTCGGGGGCAGCAGTGGTGGGAGGGCAGGGGGCCAGGCTGAGGGCTGCGGGGCACCTCACCGGTCTGGCCGACGTTCATCATGCTGTACATGGTGTACATGTTGCAGATCTGCCGGTACTGCTCGTCCGTGCCCTCCTCGCCCGCGTCCTCCTCCTCGTCCTCCTCGTTGTGGTAGGAGCCGGGGCTGTCGCTGGTGTAGGCGCTTGAGGTGCCGGGGCTGGTCCGCTCTGACGTGCTGGGCCCACTCACCACACCGCCTGCCGCTGCGGCCGCTGCACCCCCCGTCGGCGGCCCGGCCCCCGCCCCCGCCGCCACCCCGGTGGGCTGTGCCGCCGCCACCACGGGGGCCTGTTGGGCCGGCCGGTTGACAGCCAGGTCTGGCGTGGAGAACTTGGCCATCTTGCGGCTGCCGTTGCCCCCACTGCCGCCCCCGGCCTCCTTCTGGCCGCTGTCCCACAGCCGCTTGGCCACGGGCGTGCACTGCACAGAGTCCGACTCCTGCTGCTCCGTCTTGACGCGCGACACCAGGGGCAGAGGAGTGCCGCAGGCCGGCCAGCTCGACGTCTGCGCCACAGGGCTCTGGGGCTCGGACGAGGGGGCCTCCTCAGAGTGCAGGCCCTGGGAGTCACAGCTGGGGGAGCTCACCTTGAGGAAGAATTCGGTCCCCTTCTCCATGATCTCCTGGATCTGCAGAAAGCCGGCTGTGTACATGAGCAGGAACTGGTCACCCATGTTCATGCTCAGGCGGCCCGTGTAGCAGAAGCTGAGGATCTGCTGGAAGGACTGGGGCTGCACGGCCGCCGGCAGCTCCACCACCGCGCTCCGGCTGCTGTTGAATAGGTCCCGGAAGTAGGAGCTGCTGGCGGCCAGCACGGCCCTATGGGCCTTGAAGGCGTGGCCCTTGACCACTACCGAGACGTCACAGTACAGGCCCTGCAGTCGCTGCTCATTGAGGCACTCCAGGATGCTGTTGCCAAAGTTCGGGATCTCCATCTGCAGGGTCTGGGCCATGGCGGCAGCAGCTGCACGGGAGACAGGGAGAGATGGAGGGGCGGGGTCAGGTGGCCGACCCAGCCTGATGCTGGGAGACAGCAGGAGTGTGGACAGCAGCCACGGGGTAGAATCTGCCAGGACCATAAGAATCGCAGGGGCTGCCCACTCCTGTTCCAGCACGGCCTGGCCCTTGTGACAGGCTGTGCAGTCAGCTAAGTTGGGGTGGCCCATGCTGGGCTTCTTTCTGCAGAAAGAAGGGCAGGGACTCCCTGGGTGGTCCAGTGGCTAGGACTCCATCTTCCCAATGCAGGGGACCCAGTTTCAATCTCTAGTCAGGGAACTAGATCCCACATGCCGCAACTAAGAGGCCCCATACCTCGACTAAAGATCCTGCATGCTACTAAAATAAAAATTAATAATAATAAAGACTCTGTATAATAATAAAGACTCTGCATGCCCCAACTAAGACCTGGTGCAGACAAATAAGTAAACGTTTAAAAAAAGTAAAGGAGGTTAAAGGCATTCTTATGCATCTGTGCTTGAGCATTCAATGAGATAACATGGCGAGCACCTCATGAGCACTAACCAACGCTAGCACCACACACACAGGTAACCAGCACACTAACACCAAGATTTCCACACTGCCTTTGCAGGGCTGAGCATGTGACCCAGAACCACCATTTGTTGAATGACTGAATGACCACTCAAGAAACCCTGAAACTGCATGAGAACATAACTGTCACCAGGGCAATGCAAATCCAAACCACAGTGAGACACCATTTCACACCCACCAGGCTGGCAATGGCACCCCACTCCAGTACTCTTGCCTGGAAAATCCCATGGACGGAGGAGCCTGGTGGGCTGCAATCCATGGGATCGCTAAGAGTCAGATACAACTGAGCGACTTCACTTTCACTTTTCACTGTCATGTATTGGAGAAGGAAATGGCAACTCACTCCAGTGTTCTTGCCTGGAGAATCCCAGGGACGGGGGAGCCTGGTGGGCTGCCGTCTCTGGGGTTGCACAGAGTCGGACACAACTGAAGCGACTTAGCAGCAGTAGCAGCAACAGCAGGCTGGCTAGAGAATCCAAGGACAGAGGAGCCTGGTGGGCTACAGTCCACGGGGTTGCAAAGACTCAGTCACAAGTGAGCAACTAACACACAGGCTGGCTAGCATAAAAAAGATAAATACTCTCAGGACGAGAAATGACTTGGGACCCTCCTACGTGGCTTGGGACCCTCCTACATGGCTGGTGGGGATGTGAAGTAGTGTAGTTGCTGTAGAAAACCGCTCTTCAAATGGTTAAACCTGAAGTTACCATATGACACAGCGATCCCACCTCTGGGAATTATACCTGAGAAATGAAAACATACATCCACCAGCAGTTAAGACTGTCAGTGTTTGTTGTTTAGTCACCAAGTCATGTCTGACTCTTTTGCTTCCCCATGGACTGTAGCCTGCCAAGCTCCTTTATCCATGGGATTTCCCAGACAAGAAAAATGGAGTGGGTTGCCATTTCCTCTTCCAGGGGATCTTCCTGACCCAGGGATTGAACCTGCATCTCCTGCATTGGCAGGTGGGTTCTTTACTGCTAAGTAAAGAACCTGGGAAGTCCCATGTCAATGTTTACAGCAGCACTATTCACAACAGGCAAAAGGTGGAACCAACAACCTCAAAGGTAAATGGATAAACAAAATGTGATCCACCCCCAGTGGACTACTACTCAGTCATAAAAAGCAGCAAACAACTGATACACGCTACAACTAGGGTAAACCCCCAAATATGCTAAATGCAAGAAGCCAGACAAAAAGACCACACATTATACATATTTCATATACCACAAGTATGAAATGTCCAGAATGGCCATATCCATAGAAACAGGAAGCAGATTTGTGGTTGCCTGGGGCTGGGCAGTGGGTGAGCGGTAGGGGCAGTGAGGATTGGGGAAGCGTAAGCAAACAGGAACAGGGTTTCTTGTCCTCACAAGAAACGTCCAGTGATTGTGATGACATATGCACAACTGGGAACATGCTAAAAAGCTCTGAACCAGCACACACTAAAAATGGGTGTATTGGTATGTGCATCTCAAGCTGTTAAATGAACATAGAAATTGTAAGACTAATGTCCTCTGTGCAGAACTGAGGATGAGACTCGCCACGTACAGTCTTTGTTGTTTAGTGGCTAAGTTGTGTCCAGCTCTACGTGCCAGACTCCTCTGTCCATAGGAATTCTCCAGGCAAGAATACTGGCGTGGGCACAGTCTTAGGGTCTTTCTAAATTTTGAACCTGATATATGGTCTATTTACCAAAGTGAATAATATTTAAAAATAAAGTATATGATCACACTGCAAAATCCAAAGGGCTTTAGGGGTGGGTGGATAAAGAAATGTGAATTTAAGGAACTGCCTATTAAGACCCTGTTCGGGGAGCCCACCCCCATCCTGACCCAGAAGGTACCACCAGGGGGGGCTAGGGCACCTCTCAAATGTATAACCTTCTGCATCACAGCCTATTCCATCAGTGCATGTTGCAATCCAGGAGGAAAAACTGATCAGGCGAGGACGGCACAGCTGATGCTCTGGGGCAATCATGACCCCCCTCCCACCCCACTGGTGACGGTGAGTCCCCTGCCATTCTATTGGTGTGGAGGGTGGTGGTCCTGAAAGGGCAGGTAGGGGAGAGAAGAGGCCTGAGCAGAGTCAGGCTGGGGAGAAGAAACAGTAGAAAAGAGTGTGTGCAAAGGCCCTGGGGTAGGAACGTTCTTGTTTCCCCAGCTAGGAACTAGGGGTGTGAAATCAGCCCCATAGGCTGCTAAGAGGATTCAGGGCACTCATGCAGTCACATGTTGACTGCTCTGGTAGGCTGGGTGCCGGGAGGGCAGGCCCAGTGTCACCCTCAGGGTCTCCCAAATGGAGCAGCTCAGTGTGTACAGGTTTGAGTGTGCAGAATCAGGTTGGCCTTATCAGTGTTCATTTCCAAATGAAGAAGCAAAGATACAGAGCTCCTGGTCCCGGAAGTAAGTCAGTTCTGGAGCCAGGACTCACGCTGGCCCCAAAGTACAGCCCTTGAGCCTACAGGCACATGGCCCCTTCTCTTCCTCCAGGGAGCCCTTTCTCAATGAATCTGGAGAGGGCCCAAGTCTGCACTGCATCCTCAGTGCTCAACCCAGAAGCAGCTTAAAACAGACTTAACGAACAAAAACTTGAAAGGTGCATGAGTGCTAACGTGGGAGTGAGAGATGAACAGCTGATGGGGCTTTGGTTGGTTCCTGCCCCAGGGCCTTTGCACATACTCTTTTTGCATCAAAATCAGTGTCACTATCACGAAAAACAAAAAGGCCATCAGGGGACTTCCCTGGTGGTCCAGTGGTTAAGAATCTGTTTTGCAATGCAGGAGACATGGGTTCATCCCTGGTCTGGGAAGATCCCACATGCCAAGGAGCAACTAAGTCTGTGTGCCCTAGAGCCTGTGCTCTGCAACAAGAGAAGCCATCGCAATGAGCAGCCTGTGCACTGTAGAGAGCAGCCCCGCCTGGTGCGACTAGAGAAAGAGCTCACGCAGCAATGAAGACCCAGCACAGCCACATAATTAGTAAGTAAATAAAGTTTAAAAACACTGCAGAGAGCAGCAAGGGAACAGGTGACTGACTCCCGGCATCAGGGGAAAGAGGAGCTTGGGTGAGGAGGGCAGAGGGCTGAGGCTGTGGAGATACAGATGTGGATGCTTTTCGGGCTATGAAGGGCACTGCACTCCTAACTGCACTCAATGTGCTGGACAAGGCTGCACGCATATCCCAAAGGAGCACCCCGCAGTGAAGGTGAGTGGTGCCCCACTTCACGGGTGGGGACCCCAGCACTGCCCTGCATGGGTCCCAAGATGCTGGACTTCAGGGCCTATCCCCCCCGTGAGAATTGGTGCAGGTGGCTTTGTGGGGAGCACTTAGCTTGGGAGTGCTAATATCCTCAAGAAAACGAGCAGGAACAAACATGCAAGGAGGGGGCTCTTGAGGGCAAAAGCCAACCTGATATCCAGTCTGGCATCTCCAGGCCTCATGAACCCCATGGAGCCCCAGAGCCAAGCACCCAGGGCTTTGAAGGTTTCAGTGAACAATTTAGTTGGGGGACAACTTGTGCAAAAGGCTGATGTAATCAGTGCACAGGACCACCCCCCCACCCCAGGGTGACAGGGAGCAGGGTGGTCGCTCTGCCTTGCTGCCCCTGCAGGTAGGACAGGATGAGGGGAGGTGGCAGAGGCCACTGGAGACCCCAAAGACTCACCCCTGGGCTCCCCTCCCTCTTGTGGATCCCATCCAGGCTACCTGACTCAGAAGAACAATGGTCCATGGTCCTTCCCCTCACCTGTGCCGGCCCGTGAGGGAGGAGGCATGGGCTACAGTGGCGTTTCTAGAGGGAACAGGGCTCAGCAGCTGGTGCTTGACCCGAGTCACCTGCTGGTGGGGAAGCGGTTGGATGGGGAGCCAGGGGTGGGGGGATCTCTAAACCACCACCAATTCTGTCCTCACCAACCTGAGCCCCCAACCCGTGCTGCCCAGTTCCCCGCAGCTAGACCTTTGCCCATGCTGTGCACCCTGCCCAGTGCACTCACATCGTCCTTGGCCACGCTCAGGTACCTGCCACTCCAAGAACTCTCCAGACTGGAAAAGATGCCCTCTTCTGCATGCCCCCACCTGCAGCCCTAGTCCTCATGCTTGCCTCTGAGAACATTAAATCCCACTTGATTACAGTCTCCCCAAGGGCAGAGAACTGTATTGGAACTCTCTCTCCTCACAACTTGGGGCATCAGCCTGAGCATCTGCTGGGGTCCACAGATCCCCCTGGAGGGGAGGGGCAGCCCCCAGCCACACACAAGGCCAAGAGGACCCTCCTGGCATCACTGCTCCTGGCCCTGAAGGAGAGTGGGTTTTCCCCACGAGAAGCAAGGCCATAACTCAGTTTCCATGATCTTTCAAGCCACTCAACAAATATTTGCCCAGCACCTGTTTGGGGCAGGAAGTGCCCAGAGGTTGGGGCGGGCCATCACAAAGATGGGGCCCTGACTCTGGAGCTCACGATCTGGTGAGAGGCACAACCATTCATCCAGGTCACACAGATCCATGAGCTGCAGGTCCTCGCCTCTGACCTCACCCAGCAGAGCAAACACTGGAGCTGAGATCTGGGGGGCACCATGGGGTAGACGTGGGATGATCTAATGGGGCAGTGGGGGGCTGGGAGGGTCGCCCTCAAGGCACAAGGAAGGCATGCAGAGCCTTGAGGAAGAAGCAGGCAAGATCCTTCCAGAAAGTGGACTCTGGGCTCTGCTGTGAACTAAGTTGTGCATGCATGCGTGCATGCGAAGTTGTTTCAGTCATGTCTGCCTCTTGGCAACCCCATGAACTGTGTAGCCCGCCAGGCTCCTCCGTCCATGGGATTCTCCAGGCAAGAACACTGGCATGGGTTGCTGTGCCCTCCTCCAGAGGCTCTTCCCGATCCAGGGATCGAATCCATGTCTCCCACCCCAATTCATAAGCTGAAGTCCTAATCTCCAGTGTGGCTTTATTTGGAGACAGGGTCCTATTTGAAGGTCATTAAGATTAAATGAGGTCAAAAGAATTGGAGCCCTCATCCAACAGAACTCTCTGTTCTTAGAAGAGGAGGACAGAGCTTTCTCTGTCTCCAAGCACACACTGAGGAAGAGCCATGTGAACACACTAGATCCCAACCAGAACCTGACTGCACTGGCCTCTTAAGACTTCCAGCCTCCAGAACTATGAGAAAATAAATGTCTGTCAAGTCACCTAGTCCATATGGTATCTTGTTACGGCATCCAAGCAGACCAGCATCTATTCACCCCATAGCTCCCTCATGGGTCCCCTCGCCTGGACCTCCCGCCATGGACAGGAGACTGACATGTATCCCAGATGCCAACACAATGCGTCCTCAGTAGAGCTCTCACCCCCTCAAGTCTGCTTGGGTCACGGTGTGCGTGGGCTCCAGCCCTCCTTGCTTGGGTCAAGACTCCCAGATTGGACTTCCCTAGGGATCCAGCGGTTAAGAACCCACCTACTCCAAGAAGGAAATGGCAGCCCACTCCAGTATTCTTCCCTGGAGAATCCCATGGACAGAGGAGCCTGGTGGGCTACAGTCCATGGCATCGCAAGAGAGACTTACTGTTAAAAAGAAAAAATCCACCTACTAGTGCAAGGGACAAGGGTTTGATCCCTGGTCTCTGGGAAGATTCCACATGCCCCAGGGCTACTACGCTTGAGCTCACTAGAGCCTGTGCTCCATAGCAAGAAAAGACTCCACAATGAGCAGCCCTCACACGGCAACTAGAGAAAGCCCTTGTGCAACCACAAAGACCAAGTGCAGCCAAGAAAGAACAAACCCCAGATTCACATCCCTGACTCCTCCAAAAGCAGGTCTCACCACCTGGGCCCCTGTGATGTGTATGGGGGCCCTGCATGGTAAGGCTCACCCACTCTAACCTAAAATGCAGGACCCAAGATGGTCATGGCCCTTCAAACTCTCCTGATCACCTATGTCAAATTTCCAAAGTCAGAGCCTTTCCCAAACCCGATTCCTCCGGTCGCTTCTCCCGCTCGAGTGTTCCTCCTTGGCGCTTCTTACCATCTCCCAACTAGACAAGTTCCTGCTTTGTGTCAGTTCCACCAGGACAGGGCATCCACCCACCTGGGGACACACTGCTGTGTCCCCTGCCCCAATACCCAGGCACGCACACAGTGGGCGCACAATCACTGCTCGTAGAATGAATGAAGAATTACTTGTTACCTCCAACTGGCACGTGTGCTAAGTCACCTCAGTCGTGTCTGACTCTTTTCGACCTCAATGAGCTGTAGGCTCTGTCTACGGGATTCTCCAGGACCAGAGATACAGGCAAGAATACTGGAGTGGGCTGCCATGCCCTCCTCCAAGGGATCCTCCTGACCCAGGGATCTAACCGATGTCTCTTATGTCTCCTGCCTTGGCAGGAGGATTCTTTACCACCAGGGCCACCTAGGAAGCCCCGCTTTCAACCAGACTCCTCTGTAGTTGCATTATGACTAGAAGAGAGCAGGACCAGAAAAGGTCTCTGAGGCCGGGCAGGGGTGCCACCTGCACTGTGGTGGAGGCCGCTGGGGCTGACGGGGGTGGGTGGGGGTGGTGCTGTCCTCTGGCAGCCCCGCCAGGTAGCTGACCTGCAGCCAGGGTCCCACCCAGGGCTCAGTGAACTTGGGATTCCCACTGATGGCTCCGGCTGGCCCATCACCAGATCCCGCTGGAGTGCTGCAGGCTTGAAATGGAAGTGCTTGTGTGGCAGTGCAATTCCTGAGGGTGCAAAGTGCCAGCTTTTTGAGGAGGGCGCTCTGAAGTCCCCAGAGGCTGGGACTGTCTCGCCAGGCTCTTTCAGCTTACTTTCCAGGGAAGCGGTGAGCTGCCCGTGGACATGGAAGCCCACATAGGGAACCTGCCAAGCCCAAATGTAAGGACTGAAGACCCCTGGAAAGCTACAGAATCCTTCACTCAGCTCAGCATGAAGTCAGAGTGACGGCTGGGGGGTGGGGCGCAGGAAAGCCACACACCCCCGGGCTGCTTGGGGGCACATTCTTGGCCCAAAGCCAGGGGACCGCAGCTTAGGCAAACACCACCTAGGGAAGAACCAGGTAACAGCCAACCACACAGGTCTTTTTCATGGACATGCACATTTAATTCCTATTCTTTTCCCCTGAAAAGCTCCCATTAACTCCACAGCGGGGAACAGGATGAGCAGCCCTAGGTGGCCTGGACATTGCCCCTACTGTGCGCCAGCACCTGGTGAGGTTATTCCTCTCACCAGTTTCTGAGGAAGAAATAAGTCCTCTTGCCATTTTACAGAGGACAAGAGGGAGGCCCAGGATGACACCCAGGCCCCGTGGCTCCAGTTCATGGCCAGCCCGGGATTCCCTGTCCTCCACCTGGTGCTGCCACTCCCTGGGGGCAGGTGGCCACCGCAGCTAGACCCATTTATTGACTGGGCAGACTGAGAAGCTGGAGCCAAGAAGACAAGCCAGTGGGGAGCTCCAGAGCTGGGGTCTGCGGCCCACCTGGAGCCCCCACCCAAGGCTTCCGGGTGCCGCTTCCCGCTCCCCCTCAGGAGGCTTCTTCCTCCACCCCACCTCCCCCAGCTATTCTCTGTGCTTCCTCCTCTCTCTGCCACCTCCGGGAATGAGCAGTCTAGCCTGCTGCCTCTCCTGCCTCCCTCCTCCGCTCTCCTTGCAGGACTGGGCAATCTGGCCTCCCTGTGCCTGCAGCAGTTCCTCGGAGAACCCAGCCAGGCCCCACCCGCCTCCCACTAGGACACAAGCCCACCTTTCCGAGTTACCTCACGCTCCCCCAGCGTGCCTTCAGACCCGGAGGGCAGTGGGTGGGGCCACAGCTGCAAAGGTCCTGAGGTCACACTGGGTGGCTAACAATGGATTCGGGTGGTTACTAGGGTGGGGTTGCTGAGAGGTGCTTGGAGACCCTGCAGGGCCTTGGCAGGGTGTAAGAATTAGAATCTTGTTTTTCTAGCATCAAATATCACTTACAAAGTTTCCAGTTGAGAATTATGCTTCCCTTCCTCTTAACACCTAGAAAACACTATCCCTCCCTCTAGCCCCACGTCAGTCTTTCCCAACTGTAAAAGGAGCAACCACCTCATAAGGTTGTTTTAAGGACTAAACCACCTTAGAGTAATGCAGGGAGATTTGCAGCCGGTGTCCAGCTACTGTTATTAGTGATGTCCCCTTCTGTCCCCGTGACCCTTCACCGGACTGCAAACTCCCTGACAGTAGAGGAGACATCTTCTACTGCTCACCAGCCCCCAGAACCTTAGGCCATTTCATCAGTCACGGATATTTACTGAGGGCTCTCCCACTGCCTTCCCAGCATCATCCGATCGCATCCCAGACAGTAGCCTCTCATGGAACTCTCATGATAACCACGCAGCAAGGAAACCACCCGCAGCCCTGCTGCCGTGGGGCCCAGATCAGTCTGTGGTGGTGGCTGCCCCATACATTCTACGAGGAGCACTGCCAGTCTCTACTCCCCAGCCCCAGCTGTGGCAACCAAGAATGTCACCAGCCGATCGTCTAAGTGTCCCCTGAGCAGGGCAGAATCACCTCTGATTAAGAACCCCTGCAGTGCAGGAATGCCTGCTTGTCCCCACTTATCAGATGGAGAAACCAAGGTGGCAAGCGACGTCACGACCTTTGCTCAGGCTCTCCGGGCTAAGCAAGGTGGCGCTTATGGTCGAATTTGACTCTCCACTACACTGGGTATGCCCACTTTTACCCACCTTCTGCTTAATTCAGTCACAGTCCTCACAGGTGGTGCAGTGGTAAAGAATCTGCCATCTGCCAATGCAGGAGACACAGGTTCAATCCCCGGGTTGGGGAGATCCCCTGGAGGAGGAAATGGCAGCCCACTCCAGTATTCTTGCCTGGAAATCCCATGGACAGAAGAACCTGGCGGGCTACAGTCCATAGGGTCGCAAACAGTCAGACACGAATGAGCACACACCCCCCTCAGGGTCTCTAAAGATGCTGAGACCTCTGCATCCCATCTGCCCAGGGGAGACAGGGGCAATTACCACCTCCAGACACTACACACAAAGTAACAGCCTCCTGGTCAGCCCCACTTCACAGCTTCTGTGGCTCAGAAAGCTCTCCGGGGGAGACAGAGGATGACACTCTTGGCCAAGGGGACCCAGGAGCAGAGGCAGGGAGGCGGGCCCACAAGTTCGTGCTAGGCAAAGGCCAAAGTGAGTTAAAAGTGGGTAAAAGTGCTCAGAGCAGCTTGGCACCCAGGAAAGGGATGGGAGTGATGAGAGGCTGGGAGGTCCTAAGAGAAGGAGCCGAGGCTGGTACAAACGCCACCTCTCTGTCTTCGAGGCCAGCTCACTGTCGCCTGAAATGTTGGAAGCCCCACCAGAACCTGGCAGGCCGTCCTCCAACACAGGCTCTGGCGGTGACATTGAGAAGCCGGGTCAGATCTTGCTAGACCAACCTGAAACCCTCTCCAAACCCCATGCCTTCAGGCTGACCTCCATGACAGGGCCTGCCAGACTGACCAAAACTCATCTCACAGCCCGGCTCAAGAACCCAGTGGGGCACATTTTAAAAGGCTTTGGATGCAGGCCAAGGGGTCTGGACTTTGCCTCTAGGGGTGAGGTGGAGATCCAGGAGACCCCGAGATCAGGTGCTTTTTTTCTGGGAATGGCACTAAGGGTCTCCACCTCCACACCAGGGTTGGTCTCCCTTCACGTCTTCTCCTCATGAAGACAAGGTGTTTAGGGTTCTGAGCCGGAGCCTGGCACATGCTTAATGAAGGCTTTCAATGTGCTGTCCCGTCTGCCTAGAACATTCACCCTCCCTGCCCCAGCTCCCCACAACCCCCACCTACCCTGCCCTCAGCAGGCTTATTATTCAAATGTCAGATCACCTGAAAGCCTTCACTGACCCCCTGAATCTAATGCTTTGCCCCTCATCCCAACACCATCACTTCACTCCATTTTACTATATTTCTGAACATAGGGCTATCAGAAACTCTCTCGATCATTTGTCTGGGGTTGATCACCTTCACTAGAACAGAAATTGCCGAGAGCCATTCCCTGGGCCCCAGCAGAGAGTTGGCATCCATGCGACATCAGTCCCTTTACTTTGTGGCTCTCACCCGCCAGGCTATTGTGCCTCTCCTCTGGCGCCATAGGGCTGTGCACCCTACGTCTTCACAGAAAAATAATTATGAAGAGTGTTTTCTCCAGCTCTAGGCACACGGACTCACTGCTCCCTTCTTGGCCATCCACACACCATGGCCTGCTCCTTCCAGTCTCTGCCCTGCTTCCAGCTAGCTCTGTGCCTGGGGGCATTCCGCCCCCCCCCCTTCAGTACCCAGCCTAGAGCCCTGCAGAGGCCCCAGTCTGCAGCCAGCCTCAGCCCAACCAGGCAGGGAGAAGGCTTCATTACGTGGGGCTGCTGGCCCAGTTTCTACCCCTCCCAGAACCAGGAGGCCAGCCAAAGCGGGGAGGAGGGCCCAGCCCAGGTGGGGGCAGTTCTAGGAACTCTGGGGAGATCAGGGGAAGGGAGGTGATCATTAAACCTAGATCTGCCTGATACCACTCAACCCAGCCGTTTGTGGTTCCTGCCTCATGTGCTGAGGATCTCAAGTCAGCGTTCCCAGGACCCATCGGTAACAGCCTTGCAGTTAGACTCCCTGAGAGAAGGAACAAAAAGTAGGGGTGGTCTGACTGGGGACCAAAGTGAGGAACAGACAATCCAGCCAGGCTCCATCCTTATAACCACCTTGTTCTGCCAGCCCACAGCCCTGTGATGGGAGCCCTCTCGGCTCCCATTAGGAGAACAGGGGTGGGAGATGACCTAGCCTCTGGGAGAGAAGCTTCCACTGATCTGGTTCCCTGGGACACCAGGAAAACTCGGTCCACAGGGGTACGGAACCATCCCTCGGGATGGGCAAGAGAAAAGTGCTGGACAGGGAAATCCCACCAGGGAGTCCAAAATAGCGTGACCTCGTCCCGTCACGCCCCTCAAAGGCCAGCTCCAGGGGACCGAGGGTTGGGACTGAGAGTCAATCAATCCCAGCCCATTGATGTCTAGCTGGGCTCCATGTGGAGCCTCGGTTTCCCACCCTGTACCACGGAGAAGATCTAAGCTGACTTGGTGGTGATGGTGAGCCACCAATGAGCTCATCTAACCAGCAAGCTCAGCACAGGGCCTGGCCCAGGAAATGCACCCTAGAGGCCAAGCGCTGGGACGGGTAGCACCAAAGGTATGGGTACCTGATTTGAGCCCCTCCTTGGTGAGCCATATTCACCCCACCAGAGCCTCCAAGACACAATAAACAGAGCTTTATAAGCTCACCTCCCAGTAACTCACCTGCAGAAGAGCTGGTGCCTGAAATGCTGGGAGGTCCCAACCTCTAGGCTTGAGCCTCAAGCGTCTGGTCACAAAAAGTGCAGATAGAATCTCAGGACCCTAAACTACTCAGGTAACAGGGTGTGTGTGGTGTGTGTGTGTGTCTACCTCCCTGCATATATCTGGGGTGAGAGTGGGCCAGAGGATGGTAGACAAGATGCCAGAGCTAGGTGTTCCAGACTATTCCCCAAGCTGTCCATACAAACACCCACCNGTGTGTGTGGTGTGTGTGTGTGTCTACCTCCCTGCATATATCTGGGGTGAGAGTGGGCCAGAGGATGGTAGACAAGATGCCAGAGCTAGGTGTTCCAGACTATTCCCCAAGCTGTCCATACAAACACCCACCTGGCCAGCTAGCCCCTTGGAGCAGCCCGCAGAGGCTTGCCCAAAGAACAGGTAGGGGTCCAGAACCTAGCAGGGATGAGGTGTGAGAAAGAAGAAACCCCTCAGGTTTGGCCCCAAGCTAACACCTGGCCAAGAAAAGAGGGGGGCGCACCTTGGCACGTGTCTTTTGATTATATAGGTTTCTCCGGACCTGCTCCCACACCCCCTCCAGCCTACTTAGTCCAAAAGCTTGCCTCCCCCTCCCACTCCCAAAGCTCCTACCGAAGTTCCTCAACCTACCTGATCGCCCCAGTATCTGGCTCTCGCCACCTGCAACCCCTCTCTTCGAATCCTAACCCCAAGTGACCCCCGCAAACATCCCAGGGATCTCCTAACCGCCCCCACTCGAACTGACTCCGCCCACACCCACCCTGCCCCACTTCCTGGGCTTCGCCTCAGCCGCCCCCAAGCTTGTAACCTGACCCACCTCCTCCAGCGCCCCGACGGTACCTGCAAGCCCCGGCCCCTCCCCGCCCCCCTCCCCCGCCTCAGGGCCGTTTCCCTCCGGCCACGCCGCTCTCTCCTCCTCCCCCATTCCGCCGGCCCGAAGCCTGACTCCTCCTCCCCCTCCCCCTCC
>SJYA01009316.1:0-15062 GCA_006410615.1 Neotragus moschatus
GCTATTCTTTGGATCTCTGCATTCAGATGCTTATATCTTTCCTTTTCTCCTTTGTTTTTCACTTCTCTTACTTTCATAATGACAAGGCCTCCCCATGCACAGTGTGAAAAGGCAAAATGATTGGATATTGAAAGAGGAATTGCACAGGTTGGTAAGTGCCCAATATTCTACTGGAGATCAGTGGAGAAATAACTCCAGAAAGAATGAAGGGATGGATCCATAGCAAAAATAATACCCAGTTGTGGATGTGGCTGGTGATAGAAGCAAGGTCAGATGCTGTAAAGAGCAATATTGCATAGGAACCTAGAAGTTAGTTCCGTAAATCAAGGCAAATTGGAATTGGTCAGATGGGAGATGGCAAGAGTGAACGTTGACCTTTTACAAATCAGTGAACTAAAATGGACTGTAATGTGTGAATTTAACTCAGATGACCATTATATCTACCACTGTGGGTAGGAATCTCTTAGAAGAAATGGAGTAGTTGCCGGGGTCCAGTCCCCACAAGATCCAGGGGAGCCTGAAGGAAAAACGGTATTGGCGATTGATTTAGAAAGAGATAAGGAAAGAATATTGTAGATAAGAAAACAGAGGAGAGCAAGAGGCTGATATTTCTTGGTTTACATTAAAAAAATCAATAAAACTCTGAGCAAGAAGTTTGTCTTGTTCACTGAGGCCACAGGTGTCTTCCCAGTCTCCCAAGGAAGTGAGGATGCAGAACGTCCTCCTGTTCAGGTCTTAGAAACCTGGGCAGATAAGCGAAAGCATGGAGCCTCTATGCTCCAAGGGATCAGCCTGAAAAAGAGAGTAAGAGAGAGAGAAGAAAAAAAAAAAAAAAAGAAAGAAAAACACGGGGTGACCAAGCTTCTTCAAGCGAGGCCCAATAGGTTTATTATTAAAAGGTACTTTTATACCTTGTCTTATACATAGAGGGAAATGAAAGATGCAAAGTCATACAAAGTCAGCCCAAACATTACATCTTTTTTGTCTTTATCAAAACCAGGATTTTTTCTGCAAACCTTTCCCATAAACAATATTGTGTGCATTATCTTCTGGCCTTAGAGGCCTGTGGACATTGCATGACCCTATTTTGATAAAGGCTGCTCAACCAGAAAACTTATTTTCCCTTGAAATGTTTTTTCTTTATATTTTTAATCTATGTCAACCTCAGAAAGTATTAAGCAAGTTACATTTCTCACAGAGCAAAGGTGCAGTAAGTTACAAGAAAGAACCAATCAGCTCAAAAGTCTGATGTGGTTAATTTCAAGGCTACTATTTTGTTTTCTTACATTCCAACTATGTTAACTAATGTACTTTCAGGTGCACAGTGGATAAGAGATATGGGAACTTAGCAACAAATATTGGCTCAATAATAAAATCCTACACCAGCACTACTCTAATAACTTTTAACTCTTTAAAAGTTCTATGTTTTAGGCTTTCCATGCCTCTCACAGTTGGGAGGCTGTAAATAATCATATGTGTAGCTGCAAGAGTCTGGATATACCTGCCAAGCAATCTAGAATGTTAACAGAGGGGGTTTGATTTGAAGTATTCCTCTCGTGTCCAAGAGACTTATTAGCTATATCCCTAAGTTGATTTTTCTCCAGAGAAAGGTGGGCAGGGGTTAGCCCCCTGTTAATGTCAAAGGAGTTGGTGAAAGTTATGAAATAGTAAAACAGACTCTAGTACTGGGATAGATGCTCAAGAAAGCCTAGGGAATCCGTTGAGTTCTGAAGCCTTGCTTAACAGTTCTCTTCCAAATGATCTTGTCATGGGTGGGATCTCCTGTGGTGGCTCCCGGCACCATCTAGATATAGATGACCATTATATCTACCACTGTGGGCAGGAATCTCTTAGAAGAAATGGAGTAGCCATCATGGTCAACAAAAGAGTCCGAAATGCAGTACTTGGATGCAATCTCAAAAATGACAGAATGATCTCTGTTCATTTCCAAGGCAAACCATTCAATATTACGGTAATCCAAACCTATGCCCCAACCAATAATGCTGAAGAAGCTGAAGTAGAATGGTTCTATGAAGACTTACAAGATTTTTTAGCACTAACACCCAAAAAATATGTCCTTTTCATTATAGGGGACTGGAATGAAAAAGGAAGTCAAGAAACACTTGGGGTAACAGGTAAATTTGGTCTTGGAATACGGAATGAAGCAGGGAAAAAGCCAATAGAGTTTGCCAAGAGAACACACTGATCACAGCGAACATCCTCTTCCAATAACACAAGAGAAGACTCTACACATGGACATCACCACGTGGTCAAAACTTAAATCAGATTGATTATATTCTTTGCAGTCAAAGATGGAGAAGCTCTATACAGTCAGCAAAAACAAGACTGGGAGCTGACTGTGGCTCAGATTATGAACTCCTTATTGCCAAATTCAGACTTAAATTGAAGAAAGTAGGAAAAACCTACATACTTTCAATTATGACCTAAATCAAATTCCTTATGATTATACAGTGGAAGTGAGAAAAAGATTTAAGGGACTAGATCTGATAGACAGAGTGCCTGAAGAACTATAGACTGAGGTTGGTGACATTGTTCAGGAGACAGGGATCAAGACCATCCCCATGGAAAATGAAAATGAAAGTAAACTTAGACTGTTTATTAAGAAGCCCTGTGTTCTCTCTTGATTCTACCAGTGAGCAGATCAGAAGCCACATATTAGCTGTAGAAATTCTATGTGACTTAGTTCTCTTAATTTTTGTTATATCTAGTAACAACAGCTTGGAGTGAATTTTTAGTGGAAAAAATTATAACTTGTTTTGTCTTAGTAATAAAAATGATGTATTCAGTGATTAAAAAGAATCCTTTTTATAAAATACATTTTTCTTTAAATCTTGGGAAAATACTCATTATGTTTAATACTTTATAGTTCTACATTTCTATAAATTGTGTCTAACTTCCCTTGAATCCAAATTTACATAGTCCATTTAAATTCATCTCAATTAGCTTAATATCCATAAATAAGCAGGAGAAAGGAAAAAAAATAGCATTCACCCACTGATTAGTATTGTGAATGTTTGTTAAATACTCTAATCATGTTTTCAAAAATGTTTTTTTTTTTCTTGGCAATTTAAGATTTATGCTATTTTGAGAATGCTTTTGTGGGAATTAAGCATATTTCTAAATAAATTATGAAACATTTGTTCCATTTACAGATGTTGATGGATTGATTGGTTCAAGGACTGTAAGTCAATGACAATTTATAGAGCAATATTATTCATATCATGCAAAAAAAAAAAATCAAAGAAAACAATACTGAAATGAAGAGCCAGAGAATGCAGTTTAAGATTGGCAGAGACACCTCATTGTAGCCCAAGGAAATATATTATAAATATGAACTACAGAGGCAGCTTTAAGGAAATACATGATTATAAGGCAAGCTGAGAGAGAATTATTCAAGTAGTTGAATACTGCTTTCTCTGAAAGCAATTAGTAATGTTTTGAAAGGAAGCACAATACCCATGAACACAATATTTCCTTTTACTAGCAAATGGAAATTGATTATTATAGATATTCTTCAATAGTAACTCATTAGTTAGTAAAACATAAATCATGTCACTTTCTTGCTTAAAACATTTCTTGCTGCCTGTTGTCTGTGACGGAATTGCTTAGCATTGCCTGTATGGAATCTTCCCAGCCCTTTCTCTCTCCTTTGTAATTTAATGTGGAGTGCCAATCATCCCAGGAATACTTACAGAGCTGGCACTCTTCCCATACTCATTTGCATTCTCAATTCTGTCATGCATCCCTTTCCTGTATGAGGGTCTATTTCTGGGATCATTATCCTATTCCATTGGACAGACTGTCAACCCCAAGCCAATAAAACACTGACTTAATTAGTATAGCTGTGGGATGCATTTTGATATGGAGTCATGCAATCCTGCATATTCCCCTTCCTGAGAATGTGTTATTGTTTGCCCTGTTTCTTCTGATATAAATATTGGAATCAGTACATGTGCAAGCATCCTTTTAGGTTACATAAACAATCTGAATAGAAACTGATTTAAATCCCATTGATTTTATAGAAAAAAATAATAATTGACATTTCTGTGACACTTTTTCTTCCTACACAAGGATAATTCCATTTTCCTAGTGCTTCCAAAATATTTTAATACAATTTTATAACTTTTCTCTATAAAGATCATGTACATATTTTCTTAGGCTAGCTTCTAGAAACCTCACGAATTTGTTGCTATTTTTTAGTTCTTTGTAATATTACATATTTAACTCATTGTGTTAGCATGTTGAAAACAATTAACTGTTTTATACTGTTGAACTTTCCTATTTTTAATAATACTGTATCATCTGTGAGAAATGAAGTCTTTCTTTTGTTTCTAATTCTTAAACTGTCTTATTAGCTTATCACACTGCTTAAGACTATCAGAAGAAACACTGAATTGAAATAATGAAAATAGGATTCTTTTTTGTTTGTTTGTTTCGATTTTTCATGGAAGGCTTTTAAGAGCTTTGAGAGTAATGTTCTGTTCTCCTTTTATTAATGATCCTCCTAACTTATTAAGGGAGCTCATAGATACAGAGAACAGACTAGAGGTTGCCAGAGGGACAGGAGGTGGGTGTGGGCAAAATGGGTGAGCATGTCAGAGAGTGAATCTTAAATGTCATCACAAAAAAAAGAATAAATACAAATAAATTATTAATGAAGTAAAATTCATATTTTAAGGCAAGGCAAGAAAATGTTAAACATAAAATTATTTCTCTGCCCTTTCGGGCCTCCTCCTCCCCTTTGGTGTGTACTGTGCATCTGGATTTTGTGTTAATCAACCAGCCCTCACTAAGGACAGAAATACCCATTCAACCATAAAGATTCTTGTTTTACTTCTTCTGGCATTAGTTGAGTAACTCCTTAGAAGACAATGTTTCTTTCTCAGTCTTGTAAGGGGTCGCGATGAGCCACCACTTACCTTGTACATACAGATGTCTTTGTTGAACTTCATGTGCAACTCCAATATGTCATTTCCTCAGAGCTCAGTTGGTAAAAAGTCTGCCTGCAATGCAGGAGACTCAAGTGTAATTCTTATGTCGAGAAGATTCCCTGGAAAAGGAAATGGCAATCCACTCCAGTATTCTTGCCTGGAAAATCCCATGGACAGAGGAGCATGGTTGGCTACAATCCACAAGGTTGCAAGAGTTGGACACGACTTAGCAACTAAATCACCAACACCTCTGGTACAGAACTGACTGGTCAGATGACCTGGGGATAAGCTGAATGAACATAATGGAAGTTTACTAGCTATATTATTTGTCTCTGCTTCTTTTGTAAGGTTATCACTTCTTATATGAACAAATTTGTGACTAAGACTCTCATAAAACTAATGATGATTAGATGACTTGAAACAATTGATCAAACATATTTCTATAAGAGCAATGATTGCAACAGTGTAATTCTAGATAAGAGAAGAAACAAGAGGGAAAAATTGCCGGGACTGTAACAGCCAAGTAAGACAGGAAGTTCAGAGATTTTGGTTATTATCAGTAGGGCCTACTCCACCTATCAACAAAAAATTGGATTAAAGATTTACTGAGCATGGCTCTAACCATCAGAACAAGACCCATTTTCCCTCACAGTCAGTCTCTCCCATCAAAAGCTTCCATAAGCCTCTTATCCTTCTCCATTAGAAAGCAAACTGACTAAAAACCACAAACAGAAAACTAACCAATCTAATCACACAAACCACAGGCATATATAACTCAAGGAAACCATGAGCCATGCCATGTAGGGCCACCCAAGACGGATGGGTCATGGTGGAGACTTCTGATAAAATGCAATCCACTAGTCAAGGGAATGGCAAACCACTTCAGTATTCTTGCCCCTGAGAACCCCATGAACAGTATGAAAAAACAAAAATATATGGCACTGAAAAATGAACTCCCCAGATCGGTAGGTGCCCAATATGCTACTGGATATCAGTAGAGAAACAACTCCAGAAAGAATGAAGAGACAGAGCCACAGGGGAAAAAAAAAAAGCACTCAGTTGTGGATATGACTGGTGATGGAAGCAAGGTCCAGTGCTATAAAGAGCAATATTGCATAGGAATCTGAAATGTTAGGTCTGTGAATCAAGGCAAATTCGAAGTGGTCAAACAAGATATGGCAAGATTGAACATCAACATTTTAGGAATCAATGAACTAAAATGGACTGGAATGGGTAAATTTAACTCAGATGACCGTTATATCTACTACTGTGGGTAAGAATCCCTTAGAAGCAATGGAATAGCCATCATAGTCAACAAAAGAGTCCAAAATGCAATACTTGGATGCAATCTCAAAAATGACAGAATGATCTCTGCTCGTTCGAGGTAAAACATTCAATATCACAGTGATCCAAGTCTATGTTCCAACCAGTAATGCTGAAGAAGCTGAAGATCAATGGTTCTATGAAGATATAAGACCTTTTAGAAATAACACCCAAAAAAGATGTCCTTTTCAGTATAGGGGACTGGAATGCAAAAGGAGGAAGTCAAGAAACATCTGGAGAAACAGACAAATTTGGAGTACAGAATGAAGCAGGGCAAACGTTATTCGAGTTTTGCCAAGAGAACACACTGGTCATAGCAAAAACACTTTTCCAACAGCACAAAAACAGACTCTACACATGGACATCACCAGATAGTCAATATAAGAAACGGATTGATTATATTCTTTGCAGCCAAAGATGGAGAAGCTCTATATAGTCAGCAAAAACAAGACAGGGAGCTGACTGTAGCTCAGATTATGAACTTCTTACTACCAAATTCAGACTTAAATTGAAGAAAGTAGGGAAAACCACTAGATCATTCAGGTATGACCTAAATCAAATCCCTTATGAGTATACAAGGGAATTGAGAAATAGATTTAAGGGCCTAGATCTTATAGACAGAGTGCCTGATGAACCATGGATGGAGGTTGGTGACATTGTACAGGAGATAGGAATCAAGACCATCCCCATAGAAAAGAAATGCAGAAAATCAAAATGGCTGTCTGAGGAGGCCTTACAAATATCTGTGAAAAGAAGAGAATTGAAAAGGAAGGGAGAAAAGGAAAGATATACCCATTTGAATGCAGAGTTCCAAAGAATAGCAAGGAGAGATAAAAAGTTTTCCTCAGTGAGCAATGCAAAGAAATAGAGGAAAACAATAGAGTGGGAAAGACTAGAGATCTCTTCAAGAAAATTAGAGATAACAATGGAACATTTCATGCAAAAATGTGCTCAATAAAGGACAGAAATTGTATGGTCCTAACAGAGGCAGGAGATATTAAAAAGACGTGGCAAGAATACACAGAAGAACTGTGCAAAAAATTTTTCATGACCCAGATAATCACGATGGTGTGATCACTTACCTAGCGCCAGACATCCTGGACTGTGAAGTAAAGTGATCCTTAGGAAACATCACTATGAAAAAAGCTAGTGGAGGTGATGGAATTCCAGTTGAGCTATTTCAAATCCTAAGTGATGATACTGTGAAAGGGCTGCACTCACTCAATATGTCAACAAATTTAGAAAACTCAGAATTGGCCACAGGACTGGAAAATGTCAGTTTTTGTTCTCATCCCTAATAAAGACTCTTGAGAGTCCCTTGGGATGCAAGGACATCAAATCAGTCTGTTGTGCCCAGAGTCCGAGTCCCCAGAACTGAGAGAATAAGACATCCACAGCAATGCAATAGCATGAAAGGGGTTTTATTGCTAGCTCGAGCTAGGGCCCAAGTCTCATCCAGCGCAGTGGAATCCGACAAGGACCCCGAGCTTTTGGTTGTAGCTGCTTATATACAGGCAGTTCTTTGTCTTAGTAACAGGGTAGCTGGCATTACATAATTGGCTGAGGTTTGGTGAGAATGGGGACTCTCCTGATTAGTTCAAGGGTATAATTTCCGGAAACATGACTCAGGTTTTATCTTTAGGCCTAGTGTAACTCACTGAGCCCGTCATGGCCAGAGTCTGGTCCCAACATTCTCCTCTGTCTCTAGATCATATAGAGGAATCTTCCTCTTTGTTTTGAGGCATAGCCCTTCTCTTACTTTGGCCATAGTTTTCCTGATTAACCCCGAATGTTTTTTCCCTAATGTAACACATAAGCCCCCTGAGAGACTTTATACTCAAGATACTTTTTTTGGAATTGGGGCGGAGGTCTCTTTCTTCTGTAATTTCTTCCTGCTGTACGTGGGCATAGGCCTGCCTAGCAGAGCAGAAGTCTCTCTTTACCTGATCTAAGTTGGGGTTTTCTACATCTGAAACCAGCTTCTATCCTTGTAGTAACAGCAATTTAGTTGGCCCCTCTCAGAGATGAAATAGACAAGGGCCAAACAGGAGACCTAACAGGATGGTCATCTCTGGTCCCCGAAAACAGAAGGCAACATTTGGGGTGAGGGTTGCAGGGTTTGTGACACTTTCTGATTGGTTGGTGGTGAGGCAACAGGGCTGTGCTCCAGGAATCTTGTGTTCAGTCTGAAGTTACCATCCTCCACCTGGGTGGGGGCTCAAAGACATTGTTATGCATATTTTCTTGAGTAGGAACCAGGACTCTGTCTGGACAATGTATAACTTCTTGTCAAAATGGGGCACAGGACTGTCCCAGCTTGGCGCAATACAAGCTCTAATCTGAAAGTACACCCATAGCATTATCCAGTTATTTCCCAGGATATCTGAACCATAGCTATTTTATTTTGACTTTTAATTGTAAACTTTTTCTTAATAGCCAAAGCAGATTTTACCATTAATGACGTCAGTGTTTCTCTAGGTATGAGAAGATGCAAGAATTGGGACTCATAAAATCTTCTCCTGAAAAGACCTAACTATCTGAAGGCCTGTTCTGCCAGTTCCTTTTTTTTTTTTTTTTCTTCCAGAGCATAAAGTGCCTTATTTTTAATGTTTACCCTGAATTCCTTTCAGGGGATGTCGAAGGTCAGCAGCTTGCTGTAGTCATGATGTAATCTTTGTAGAAGCAGCTGGCAAGTACCAACTTTCAGTCAGCAGGGCCCCTTCATAGCCATATATTTGACCATGTTTGGGGGGCATTTTATGACCATTTTATCTCATGGTGCTGAGAATGTCCATTTTCAGGTTTGGCAAAGATTTTGTTGATAGGGCACTCAGTGTGCTGTTACTGGACTAGGCCACAAAACAGTATCCAAAATTCTCTGGACCACCTGTCTTATTAGCTTCTTGGTCCAGGAAAATATTACCTCTTGTTGCTTCTTGCCATATCTAGAGTTACACTGTTACCATCATCGATCTCATATGGGACTATATATTATTCTATTAGAGGCCTCACACACATATTTGACAGTATAAGAAACAACAATTTTGTAAAATAGGTGATATACAAATAACATAGCCAGCAATATCAATAAAATCACAAGTAAGACAAAGTCAGCTAGAAGTCAAGCTATTTAGGCAGTTTTGTCAATAAATAGCAGAAGGGTTTATAACAGTCAGATAGAATCATATAGATCATTGTGAAATAATATATTCATTTAGCCAAAGTAACAAAGATTTCAAAGGTAAACATAGAACAGATCACTTCAGAGGTAAAGAAACGTAAAATCCATTATCAAAGGCAGTTCAACATCTCAAGAAAACTTTCATTTATACGTAAAACTCTTTCTTGGGGTCTACTTTCTATAAAGCCTTTTTATCATTTTTATTTGTTTTTTCATCCTGGAACAGCCAACTGTAAGTATGACCTATTTTCTTTCTCTTTATAAAATGTAACTTTATTTTTTATACCTTCTCTACTGAACATACACATCCTACTTTTTTTAAGCAACCAAGAATTGACCTTTATATTAGCATTCTATAGATTAGTGAACACAAATTAACCTCAAAAATATTACTCAGAAACAGAGACTTACCAAGACATATTTAGACAGACACAGTGCAAGATCTCATGAGCACTCATCTTGACCTCCTTAAAATTATCAGTAACCAAGGATAGAAGTGTGGGGCTAGAATGGCATTGCCCCATCCTCCTTGGATTGAGCAGGCACTGGTAAGTCAACACAAACAATACAGATTGCCATACAGACAGACAGAGAGACAAAAGAAATAGCCCTTCAGGAGTCCAGAGACAAAACCGAAAGCAAGATAATAGCCTCCAGCTGTTCAGTGGGAGTGACCCGCTATTATCAACAGAAAACAGGGGCTTTTTGTTCCCTTCTGGAGGGCTGGGGACGTCTCCCAATGACCCCCACTGGTGACCTGCTGGTGCGTCCGCTGTTTTTTTTTTTTTTTTTTTTTTTCATTAGCACCAATAAATCTTGTGCCCTGGACTTAAAATCAGAAAAATGGTCAGTCATAAGAGACAATGAAGTAGAAGTTGTTTACCCCATGGGTACAGAGAACACAGGAGACAAAATGAACACACAGAGACAGTTTCAGTGCTCACACAGATACAAAAACAGATAACAAATATGTATCGGCCGCAAACATAGCACTAGGTCTTTTTGGGTCCCCCTGAAAACTTTTTTTTTTTTCAAAGGTATCTTACTGACAGGACATCCACAGAGCCAGCTGCCTCCCCAGCATGTGATATTGGGCCCCGGCCTTACGCTGGACTTAACCAGAAAACAAAGCCAGCTGCCCCCCTCAGTACGATACTGGGCCTCGGCCTTACACTGGACTTAACTAGAAAACAGAGCCAGCTGCCTCCCCAGTACGATACCGGGCCTCAGCCTTATGGTGGACTTAACTGGAACTAACATTGGTGTTCAGATATCTTTCCTCATAGTGAGGAAACCCCTTCTGCTGGGAGAGTGTTATTTTTCCCAGTTAAAGGGATCCTGGACGAGCCCCCAAATGTTGTGCCCAGAGTCCGAGTCCCCAGAACTGAGAGAATAAGACATCCACAGCAACACAATAGCATGAAAAGGGTTTTATTGCTAGCTCGAGCTAGGGCCCAAGTCTCATTCCGCGCAGTGGAATCCGACAAAGACCCTGAGCTCTTGGTCGTAGCTGCTTATATACAGGCAGTTCTTTGTCTTAGTAACAGGGTAGCTGGCATTACATAATTGGCTGAGATTTGGTGAGAATGGGGACTCTCCTGATTACTTCAAGGGTATACTTTCTGGAAACATGACTCAGGTTTTATCTTTAGGCCTAGTGTAACTCACTGAGCCTGTCATGGCCGCAGTCTGGTCCCAACAAGTCCATCCTAAAGGAAATCAATCCTGAATATTTCCTGGCATCAGAATATTTTTCTAATGAGTCAGCTCTTTGCAACAGGTAGCAAAAGTTTGGAGCTTCAGATTCAGCATCAGTTCTTCCAATTAATATTCAGGCTTGATTTCCTTTGGAATGATTGGTTTTATCTCCTTATATTCCAAGGGACTCTCAAGAGTCTTCTCCAACACTGCAGTTCAAAAGCATCAATTCTTCACCATTCAACTTTCTTTATGGTCCAAATGCCACATACATAAATGACTACTAGATAAACCATAACTTTGAGTAGGAAGACTTTTGTTGGCAAATAAGGTCTCAGCTTTTTAATAGGCTGTCTAGGTAGCTCATAGCTTTTCTTCCAAGGAACAAATGTCTTTTAATTTCATGGTTGATAACCGTCTGAGTGATTTTGGAGCCCAAGAAATTAAAGTGTCACTCCTATTTTTTCCCCATTTATTTGCCATGAAGAGATGGGAACAGATGTCATAATTCTATTTTTTTGAATGTTGAGATTTAAGCCAAGTTTTTCACTCTTCTCTTTCAGTTTCACCAACAAGCTGTTTAGTTCCTCTTCACTTTCTTCCATAAGGGTGGTGTCATCTGCATTTATGAGTTTATTGATATTTCTTCTGGTAATCTTGATCACAGCTTGTGTTTCATCCAGCCGGCCATTTCACAAGATGTACTCTGCACATAAATTAAATAAGTAAGGTGACAATAGCAGCCCTGATGCATTCTTTCCCAATTTAGAATCAGTCCATTGTTTTGTGTTCAGTTCTGCTGCTTCTTGACCTGCATACAGGTTTCTAAGGAGGTAGGTGAGGTGATCTGGTATTCTCATCTCTTTAAGAGTTTTCCAAAGTTTGTGTTGATCCACACAGTCAAAGGCCATAACTTAGTCAATAATACAGGAGAAGATCCCTTTCTGGAATTCTCTTGCTTTTTCCACTACTGCTGCTGCTGCTGCATCACTTCAGTCATGTCCAACCCTGTGTGACCCCATAGAAAGCAGCCTACCAGGCTCCTCCATCCCCGGGATTCTCCAGGCAAGAATACTGGAGTGGCTTGCCATTTCCTTCTCCAATGCATGAAAGTGAAAAATGAAAGTGAAGTCGCTCAGTCGTGTCTGACTCTTTGCTACCCCATAGACTGCAGCCTACCAGACTCCTTCATCCATGGGATTTTCCAGGCAAGAATACAGGAGTGGGTCGCCATTGCCTTCTCCTTGCCTTTTCTGTGATCCACAAATGTTGGCAATTTTATCTCTGGTTCCTCTGCCTTTTCTAAATCCTGCTTAAATGTCTGGATGGTCNTACCCCATAGACTGCAGCCTACCAGACTCCTTCATCCATGGGATTTTCCAGGCAAGAATACAGGAGTGGGTCGCCATTGCCTTCTCCTTGCCTTTTCTGTGATCCACAAATGTTGGCAATTTTATCTCTGGTTCCTCTGCCTTTTCTAAATCCTGCTTAAATGTCTGGATGGTCTTGGTTTACATATTTTTGAAACCTCACTTGGGGAGTTCTGAGCATTACATAGCTAGCTTGTGAAATGAGTGCAATTGTGCAGTAGTTTGAGAATTTTTTGGCACTGCTTTTCTTTAGGATTGGAATGAAACTGTTCTTTTACAATCCTGTGGCTACTATTGAGTTTTCCAAATTTATTGGCATATTGAGTATAGCACTTTAACAGAATCATCTGTTAGGATTTGAAAGAGCTCAACTGGAATGCCATCACCTCCACTAGCTTTTTTTGTAGTTATGCTTCCTAAGGCCCATTTGACTTCACATTCCAGGATGTTTGACTCTCAGTGAGTGATCACACCTTTGTGGTTATCTCGGCCAATAACATCTCTTTTGTAGAGTTCTATGTATTCTTGCCATATATCAATGTCTTCTGCTTTTGTTAGTTATTTAGTTCAGTCCCTCAGTCTTGTCCAACTCTTTGTGACCCCATGAATCGCAGCACGCCAGGCCTCCCTGTCCATCACCGACTCCCGGAGTNCAGAGGGATGGGATGGGGAGGGAGGTGGGAGGGGGTTCAGGATGGGGAACACATGTACACCCATGGCTGTCAATATATGGCAAAAACCACAACAATAGTGTAAAGTAATTATCCTCCAATTAAATTAATTAATTTTTAAAAGAGTGAGCATCGGGAAAAAAAAAACTGAACAGAGAAGTACCATAGGACCAGCAATCCCATTCCTGGGCATAGATCCAGAGAAAACCATAATTTTAAGACAGGTGCACCCCAATGTTCATGGCAGCACTATATACAATATCCAAGACATGGAAGCAAACTAAGTGGGTAACGATAGATGAATGGGTAAATAAGATGAGGTACATGCACACAGTGCCATATTACTCAGCCATAAAAGGGTGACATCATGCCATGTCCAGTAACCAGGAAGGAAGTAGAGATGATCATACTAAGTGAAATGAAACAAAGAAAAACAAGTATCATATGATATCACTTAGTGGTGAATTCTAAAAATGGATACAAATGAACTTTACCAAACAGAAATGGCCTCACAACATAGCAAAACACCTTATGGTTACCAAAAGGGAAAAGTGGTGGGTAATGAGAAATGACGGAGAAGGCAATGGCATCCCACTCCAGTACTGTTGCCTGGAAAATCCCATGGACAGAGGAGCCTGGTAGGCTGTAGTCCATGGGGTCACTAAGAGTCGGACACAACCGAGCGACTTCACTTTCACTTTTCACTTTGATGCATTGGAGAAGGAAATGGCAACCCACTCCAGTGTTCTTGCCTGGAGAATCCCAGGGACGGGGGAGCCTGGTGGGCTGCCGTCTATGGGGTCGCACAGAGTCGGACACGAGAGAANAGTCGGACACAACCGAGCGACTTCACTTTCACTTTTCACTTTGATGCATTGGAGAAGGAAATGGCAACCCACTCCAGTGTTCTTGCCTGGAGAATCCCAGGGACGGGGGAGCCTGGTGGGCTGCCGTCTATGGGGTCGCACAGAGTCGGACACGACTGAAGTGACTTAGCAGTAGCAGCAGCAATGAGAAATGAGAAGGTGTTGATGAACATATACACCCTACTCTTTAAAATAATCAACAAGGACCCCTACTCAACACTGCACAATAAACTATTTGGGAAGAGAACCCAAGAAAGGACATGTACACATCTATGCATAAGTGAATCATGTTGTCCACCTAAAACAAAAAAACATACAAACACACCCTACAACATTGCAAGTCACCAACACCAATACAAAATACAAATTACAAAAAGAGAATGTTGACTCTATTCCCCTCAGGCCTTGGTGACCTGGGCTGATGTCACATCCCTGAAGCCTGGGCAGGCTTGGTTCCCAAGGATGGAGTGTCATGGGGCTGACAGAGCTGGGGAGGCTGTGCCAGCCAATGAGCCCTGCCGCATGGCCCTGGTGAGCCTGCTCCCCTCTGCACGGGCCCACTACCTCCAGATGCAGTGAAACTGGGCGGGAAGAGCTTTGAAAAGCCCTGTGGGCTTCCTTTCTCCTGGTGGTGGGGTTCCCACCTCCAGCCTCCTTCCTTAGGGTCTCCCCATCTATGGATGAAAGCACTCTCCACAGAGTGGTGTGTCAGGAATTGGGATCTGGCCAAGGGATAGGGGTAAAGAAGAAAGAAGGAATGGGACATAAGCCTTAAGTGTTTCTTCTGGCACATTCCACTCTGATTCACAATCCAGGAACAGGACTTTCTCCAAGGCTCTATTTCCTCAGTAACGAGTTGGGCATGAAGACATGCTGCCACCCTGTGGCCATTTCCCATAACAACAACTTTAAAATCGATGCTCCTGGGCACTTAACTGGAAGAAACACAAGCTGGAATCAAGATTGCTGGGAGAAATATCAATAACCTCAGATATGCAGAT
>SJYA01009317.1:0-12989 GCA_006410615.1 Neotragus moschatus
CGCGCGCGCAAGCCCTGGGACAGCAAGATACACCTTGCCCTCCCATCCCAGGGTGCTGATCCGGTCCTAATAAGACGGTCCTGCTGGCCGGTTCACCGCCCCCTGCCCCCGCTAGAGCTAACTCGAAGCCTAGGTCAGTCCCTAGTTCCCCTTGGGGCCCTGGACCTCTGGGCACTAACGCCACCTCGTCCAGCCCAGAATTCGCCTCTCAACTTTGCGGGTGGGTTAGCTGGCTCTCTAGTGAGGGCAGGTGTGAGCAGGGCACGCAGCACCGTCCAGGAGGAAGGTTCAAGGAGGGTGGGATCTTTGCACACCTTTCCGCAGGTGCACTCCGGGATCTTGGGGGACCTAGAGATCTGGAGCCTGACTTGCAGGTAACCAGGACCTGGGGCAAGTGTGGCTGGCAGGAATGTGGCTACTTTTAAACCCTTTCAGGCGTTGAGGAAGCCAGCATAGGGGGTGTAGAGGGTCTGGACTCCTTGGTGGAGACTGATGGGAAACCAAGAGAATTTTGCACACCCAGACTCTGGACAGTATCCATCGCAGACAACATTGCAGAAATAGTTTCTCCTCGGCTTACAACTTTACAGGAGAAAGCCCTGATTCTAGCTCACACAGGAAACCAAGGGAGTGAATATTCTGGAGAACAATGCTTCGATTGACTTGTCGGCGCACCGCACCGAGAAAAAGAAGAAAACAAAATCTAAATCTGACTTTTAATCCCATGTTTAATCCTTTGGCAGTGTGTCCGGGGCTGTATCAGCAGGCTCTGGGCCTGACCGTTGAGACAAAGCCTGGGCTGTTCCAACCATGGGGTCCCACGGTGAGGTGTTTTCTGGATGAAAGGGACAGACATAGGGCCATGGAAAGGTGGGGAGGAAATGGGTGTCTTCTCAAAAGAGGGCTGCTCTGTGAATTCTCATTCAAATTCCAGAGCCCAGAAAATCTATTAAGTATTATACTTAAACACATTCCTTCTGGCTTGAGGGCTCAGAAAGAAACTATAATAAAACCAGGACTGCTCTTGGGTCCGAGAAACAGGTGAGCAGAGCAGCTGCACATGGTTAAGTAACTAAGGAATGCTATTAGGAAACGTTCATAAAAGTCGAGGGAGAATACAAAGTAAATACCGCATAGTGCTGATTCTAAGATCACCCAGAGAGGAAAATTTGCATCCAAAACTGACGTGAATCCTTCAGCATGCGCTGCCAAAAGTGTTGCTTTTACTTCCTGTTTTATTGAGAGGACTGCAAGCTGATAGCTTAAATATTTGTTGTTGTGCATTTTTCTGTAGAAGTCAAAAGGTGGAAAACACGCTCATTCATTCACCCTGACAACGTCAGGAGGAAGAACAAAAGCAGAAGGCAAGTGGCCTAGCCGGACAGCGCGAGCACCAGAGGCAGGACGGGACCCCAGGTGCCCAAGCCAGCAGCAGAGGCAGGGCGGGACCCCCGGTGCCCAGACCTGCCCTTTGCCTTTTGTCCCGCAGCTCCTTTGAGGCCCAGAGAAGCAGGGCGGGAGTGGGAGCAAAGAGGAGCCCGCCCCCCGCCCCCCGGCTTGCAAGCCTTGTGCTCAAGAATCTCGGTGTTTCCCTCACGAATCAACCACAGATTCCCAGGGAGTCCACATAGAGAAATGAAACGTGCTGTCCAGGACCGTCCGATGAGACACAGCCTTTGACAACTGGGAGGCTCACAGCGCCCTGAATGCCAGCTTCCAGCTCCTAAGAGAAGTTGGCAGCAGAGTTGAGAGACAGTCAGCTTCCATTTTTGTGGAGAAAAACAGTACGTTTATTAGAAACACTGGAAAACTGTTATGTCTGTCTGTCATTCTCCCGTCTCTAAGAAAGTTATTCCTGGCATGGAGGCCAGATGGGCGCCGTGTTAGGAAGAACACAGTCACTTAGTCAAGAATTAAGACAGGAAACAGCCGGTTCAGCGTTTTCCAGGCAGTTCCTATAGGACAGACCAGCTCATCGAGGAAGTTCCCTTCTCTTGGAAATGTGGGGGTTTTTTTAATTAGTAACTGGATAAGGGCCCATTCTAAATTGTGGATTCTGTATCTGGAACTTAACTTTTTTTGTCACTGAAGAATATGAAAGCGAAACTAATGACCCATTATTCTAGCCATCCTCACATTTCCAATTCTACTTTCCCCCTTCGGCCGCCAGCAAAATGCTCAATAAGGCATCCTGGCTTACTTTTTAGTTTCTCTCACTCTGCCAAAGCGGCCGAAGGACTCTTTTCTTGTTGGGGGCAGGATATAGCTATTGTTGTTCAGTCGCTAGTTCACATCCGAGTCTGCAGCCCCATGAACTGCAGCACACCGGGCTTCCCTGTCCTTGCCTGTCTCCCTGGTTTTGTTCAAACTCATGTCCATGGAGTCAGTGATGCCATCCAACCATCTCATCCTCTGTCATCCCCTTCTTTTCTTGCCCTCAATCTTTCCCAACAGTGGGCGTGATATAATTTAATTATTACTTCTGACTAATTTGTATTTGGCCAGAAACTTCTTGTCAGCTCATTTTCCCACCTCAGTCGGCAAAGCACAGGCTCTTTAAGCAAGTGTCCCTGTGAATTCTGTGTCTCCCAAATCTTACCTGGGGGTTGCCATCCCGAGGGTCGCCTGTGGGTGTGAGCGAGCCCTGGCCAGCGTGCGGGCCCTGGACATCATGCCCACTCCACCAATCACCATCAGTCACTTATTAACATTTTCTCCCAGTTCCTACTTGGCTCCAGCAGGAAGAGTCTTTGCAGTTTGCTCACTCTCCCCAGGTGGATTTTGCACAGTCACCTCCTCTCGTCTGTGTCCTGCCAACCCTCAGACTCACTCCAGAGTTTACCCCCAGATCAAAGGGTTGGCGTTTCTGGGAGTTTCTGACTCTGGGGTCTCTGCTTGGCCTCTTAGCCTAAAGGGCCAGTGTCTTCCCTTAACTTTGTTCCCTTTGGCCCAGGAATGACCCTCACGTCAGTCCTGGGCTTTTACCCCAAGCGCCCAACTCCAGACACCTGAGCACAAGGAGGAGTCACAGGGGCCAGTTAGGCAGCGCCGGGCCAGCTGGCCTTCACCGCGACCATTAGACTCGGTCAGCGGGACAGGCTCCATTAAAGCACAGACTGCGTGGACCCTCGTCTGTCTCAGGGCTCTCGTCCCTGTTTGTAGGCATTTAAGTGACAGATAATCCGAATGCCTCTCTGTTTTCAATAATGTCACGTGGACTGATTTCTTCTGCCATCTCACGATGCCTTATGATATGGATTAGGACAACGCTTTCAAGGCACTTTATGGACATTTTTAATAGATTGGAATTTGCTGGGTGTTTGATACAAGTCATCCAATTAACTCAGCGGAAACTCTGCAAAGCTCATACTTCACAGATGACAAACAGTAAGGCCGAGATCCCTGGACAGCCGCGTTTGCAGGAGCAGCGAGTGGCGGAGCAGGACCGTGACCCGGCTCTGCCCCCGCAGTCTGCCGCTGCCCCTCGCTGTCCACAGCTTCGAGCTGCAGACACGCCATCACCGCCTTGCTCTGCTTGGCGTGTTGCTTCAGATCCATCACCGACGAGTCGTGAAAGCACTTCGCGGTTGTTTTGGATTCACTGGTGATGGTTCAACCCCACTGCAGCACTTTCCAATGTTAAACCTTTGTAGCATTTTCAAAGAAAGTTTTGTTTCACAAAGCCAAATACAAACTTGCTACTTTTATGGTGGGAACGTTCCCTCTAAAGGTGACAGGAGATGACTGCATCGTTCTGGAAGTATGTATTTCTGTTGCCAGAGATAAGCCCAGTCTAAGGAGCCACCCTCCCGTCAGGTCAAACACGACGCAGCTGCAGAGGCGCACAGGCGTCTTGAGGTGGGTTTGTATCCACAACATTCAGAAGCTGCTTCTGCCTTTCTGCTCATGAAGCCAGTTATCAGTATATGAAACTTGCAGAAGATAACAGTTAGAGAGCTAAAACGATAATAACTTTAAAAGCCCATCTCACCCAGAACTAATGATGGCAGGAGGTGTGAAAGAGGCGAGAGGCGGAGCGAGCTATTAACCGACTCATAGCAGCCAAACTCTTCCGAACTCAGATGGCCCAAACCACGTCTGGATTCTCCCTCCTCAGCAACCACAAAGTAGGCGTCTTCCCCTCCTTTATTCACGTGAGACCTGCCTTTAGGGGGAAGGAAAGGGTTCCAAACAGAAATACGACTTGCCAGGAATACTCCGAGATCGGTGGACCACACAGATGTGAGTGACACTGACAGAAAGCAGTGTAAGAAGATCCTCCAATGAAAAAAACCTTTCAATTACCTTCAGTGGCCACTCCCCCTTCCCTAGCCGAGTGCAAACGCCAGGATGGCATTCCATTAAAACACTCCTCTCCCCCCCATTCCTGGTGATCTAAGCTGAATATTAGAAGGCAGCCACACAAAGTTAGGAGAAGGAAGGAAATAAAAAAGACAGAGTAGAAATCAGTGGAATAGAGACTAAAAAGACCATATGAAAGATTGATGGAACGGAGAGCGGCTTCTCCGAAAAGAGACGCTAAACTGACAAACCTTTATCTGGACCCACCGAGAGAAAAAGGGAGGGGACACAGGCAAGTCAGAAATAAAGAGAAGGTGCAACTGGTACCACAGAAATACCAAGGGACATAGGAGGTCCTGTGACCGACTACACGCTAAGCTGGACAGCCGAGGAGAAACGGGAAATCCCTAGAAACATGCAGCCTACAAAAGCTGAATCATTAAGAAACAGACAGTCTCATTAGGAAGGAAATTAAGTCAGTAATCAAAAGCTTTCCAACAAACAAAGGTCTAGGACCAGCTCGCTCCCTTGGTGAATTCTATCACACATGTTCAAAGAATTAGTTAATTCCCATCAAACTCTTCCAAAAAATAGAACAGGGAGGAACACCTCCAAACTCATTTTCTCAGGTAAGCATCATTCTGATATGAAATCTGACAAGGATGCCACCTGGAAAGAAAATTTCAGGCCAGTGTCCCTGATGAATATATCAAACAGACGAAAAAATTCAAAAGAGAATATTAGCAAATCTAATTCAACAATACATTAAAAGGGTCGCACAGCATGACCAAACGGGATTTATGCCACGGATGCAAGGGTGGTTCAATACCCATAAATCAGCCAACACGATTTGCCATTTCAGCAAGATGAAAATATTAAAATGTATATGATCATCTCAATAGAGGCAGAAAACGCTTTTCCACTTATGATAAGAACTGCTGATAAAGGGGTTATTGAGGGGTCATGCCTCACCATAATATGGGTCATGTATGACAAGCCCACAGCTAATACGCCCAATGGTGGAAAGCTGAAAGCTTTTCCTCTAAGATCAGGAACAAGACAAGATACACATTCTTACCACTTTTATCCAACACAGTGCTGGAAGTCTTGCCCACAGCAATTAGGCAAGCAAAAGACAAGTGAGCCAAATTGGAAAGGAAAAGGTAAAACTGCTAGTATTTGCCGATGACGTAGTATTATACACAGAAAACCCTGAAGACTCCACCAAAACCTGTTAGAACTAAAAAACAAGTTCACTAAAGGTGCTGACTGCAAAAGCAATGCACAAAAGATGTCGCACTTCTTTGCAGCAACGACAGCCTGCCAGAAAGAGGGATTAAGAAAGCACTCCCACCACAGCCATATCAAAGACAATGAAGTATCTAGAAGTAAGTTTAAGCAGGCAGGTAAGAGATCTGTACACTGAAGACAAGACGTGGATGAAAGAAAGTGAACACAACCTCATGGAAAGATCTGGAAGCACAATAGGTTGGAAGAATTAATACTATTAAAAAGTCCATGCATCCAGAGTAACACACAAATTCAACAGAATCCCTATCAAAATTCCAACAGCATTTTTCACAGAAATAGAGCAACTCTACATTTTTCACAGATCCGTAGAAGACGCCAAATAGCCAAAGCGATATTGAGAAAAAAGAACAGAACTAGAGGCGGCATAGCCCTTGATTTCATATTATTACATGAGATAATATGGGATAATTATATGAGAGAATATTACAAACCTATAGTGATTGAAACCGCATGACGTTGCGTGATCACAGATCTGAGACACACATAGGTCAGTGGGATGGAACGGAGCCCAGAAATAAACCTATTATATCCGATGGATTAATTTACAGCAAAGGATCCAAGAATACACAACGGGGAAAAGCGCGACTCTGGACCCCTGCCTTATAGCTGCACCAAAATCAACTCAGCATGGATTAAAGACTCGAATATAGAACCTGAAACCACAAAAATCCTATAAGAAAACAAAGATGGTAAGCTAGCTGACATCAGTGTTGCTGAAGAGATGTTGAGCACAAGAAAATGAGTGTCTTTCGGTCTCATGGGAGATCTCTCTCTCTCTACACACACACACACACATATATATATATATATAATAAGGTCTATAATATATACATGTATGATACTTTTCATATAAAATATATGTAGTCAAAACTATTTCCATGAAAACACATCATGATTTACTAGGAGAGAATGGAATCTCAACTATTTGGATCGAATCCATTACCTAGACGTGGTGCAACAATCCCAAAGAAACCTGCTTTAATCAGACAACGCAATTAACATTACAGTTTCTTGAGCATCAGCTTCAAGATTAACTAAGGGAGGATCTGTAAGTGCTTGAACTTCTGAAGAGGACCCTTTGGGGGCTGGTCAGCATGAAAGTGTGGCTGAAACCATTTTGCCAGAATTTATTCTTTATTATTCAGTGTTGGTGAGCAGAATCATTAGAGCTTCCCCGGTGGGAAGTCAAGAACCCGCCTGCAATGCAGGGGACGCAGGCTCGCCCCTGGGTCGGGAAGATCCCTGGAGACGGGCACGGCTCCCTACGCCAGTGCTCTTGCCTGGAGAACCCCATGGACATCAGCGTCCTCGGGGCAGTTTTCAGTCCTTTGTTTATTTTTAGAATTATTTTGTCATTTTAAGAATTCGTCATTTTATTTCACAACGCTTCAGTGTTTCCCTACATTTCTAATTTTTCCACCTATAACATGTTTAAATATAGAAAACACAGTCAGCGGGGGGCATGCGGTTATTTTTTCTGCCACCGTGACAGGAGAAAATGCTTCCGATGAAGCCACAGCACAGCACAGTGTGACGAGCGGTTTAGAGTCCGTCCCCGGGAGACAGGCCAAAACGCACACAGCCAGGGGTCTGCCCTCTGCTGCTGGAGGAGTGCTGAGGACGGGCAGGGGGCTTGTTTTATGTTTAGGTTTATTGCCTTTGTTTGCCCACCAGGGAAGGAAAAAAGAGAAAGAAAGGAATTGAAACGGCAGTCCAGCTTCACTCAGTGACTGGTCGGGACTCCCTGCTCGCTCAGAAATCCCCCAAAGCAAGGGCGGCAGAGCTCCAAGGCCAACAAAGCTACAGGGGCGGGAGGGCAGAGGAGCCGGTGCTGGGGAGATCGTAGAAGCGGGACGGCGGACGTGGGACCGACCTGACCTGCAGCAGAGGGACAGGCCTGGGGACCTGCGTGATGTCTTAACGGGGCTGGAGCCTGCAGGGAAGCTCTGGCCCCAGGAGGGGGAGGCAGGGCCTGGCCACAGCAGGGGTGAGGGGCCGGGTCACGTGGCAAGGGCTGGACAACCCCTGCTCCCGCCCCATCGGTCCCCCAGAGCCCACTGGCCAGCAGGAGGGAGGTCTCCAGGAAGGTTCTGACCATGGCTCCCCCGGGAAGAGGACAGTGGCAGGGCGGGCCAGGCTCCCCGCACTCGGGACACGGCCGCCTTAGTCTCAGCCGAGCCTGTGGGGACAGGACCCCTGGGGGTCTGGGGGGCGCCCTCCTGGAGAAGCCAAGGCAGAAACCAAGCATGTGGGCGGGGGTCTGGGTGGGCCTGGCCGGGGCTCAGCCTCCCAGCATCGGTCACGGGGGGTCACGGGGGCCCACGAGGGCTCAGCCTCCCAGCAACGGTCACGGGGGCCCACGCGCCCGGAGGACCCAGAGCTAGACCCCGGGCTTTTCCAGAGCAGCTTCAAGTAGGAAAGAATGAATCCACAGGGATCGTTTGGCCTAGGAGAAATGGAAAGTGCACTGGAAGGTCGAAAGGCAAAGGTGAAGAGATGGAAGTACACAGGCCTGGAAATGCGGGAGCCCGCTGGATCTCCCCAGACCCTCTCTGACGACACATCGGCTGCCCTGGTGCCCGGGGCCTGGGTCAGGGCCAGCCCCCTCACCCCGCCTGCCCACCACCTCCGAGCGGCTCCTCCGCGCCCTGCCTGCTCGGCCCAGCTCGCCGCAGCGCGAGCTCCCTTCCCGCTGGGAGGCTGTGACGGACACTGTGTCTCCCAGGCCCCTCCGGGCACACGGGAGGCTTCTCTGGGGTGGTTACCGAGTTAATAACGGAGGCCTGAGAGGCAGATACCGTGGTGGATGCTCCACTGGAACCAATTTTGAAGGGTGAAGGGGATTTCTTTCACTTCATGATTTACTGAAGTATAACTGAGTTATAGTAAAGTATGATGCTGTGAGGTTCAATGTACAGAGAATGATTCAGTCACACACACACACGTATTATTTTTCAGACTCTTTCCTGCTGCAGGTTACGGCGACACTGAGCATCGTTCTCTGTGCACCACAGGAGGTCCTTGCTGCTGTCGTTGCTCAGTCGCCAAGTTGTGCCCGAGTCTTTGCAGCCCCGTGGAGCTCAGCGCGCCAGGCTTCCCTGTCCTTCACTGCCTTCCAGAGTGAGAGAGCTGCTCAGACTCACGTCCATGGAGTCGGTGATGCCGTCCACCCACGTCATCCGCTGCCGTCCACCCACGTCATCCGCTGCCGTCCCCTTCTCCTCCTGCCCTCAGTCGTTCCCAGCATCAGGGTCATTTCCCACGAGTCAGCGCTTCGCATGGTGGCCAGAGTGCTGGAGCTTCAGCTTCCCCATCAGTCCTTGGTGCTCATCTGTTTATGCATGGCAGCGTATGTCAGTCCCAAGCCCCCAGACCACAAGGCCTCCCCTTGTGACGCAGCTGGTAAAGAATCCGCCTGCCGTGCAGGAGACCTGGGTTCGATCCCTGGGTTGGGAAGATCCCCTGGAGAAGGGAGAGGCCACCCACTCCGGTATTCTGGCCTGGAGAGTTCCACGGACTGTATGCTCCGGGGGTTGCGAAGAGTCGGACACGATTGCATCTTCCTCAGCTCCTAGTCTGTCTCCACACCGCTGTCCTGCCTTGTGACTGCGTTTGTTCACTGTGAGCCTACTTTCAGTGTGTAAATTAGCTCGTTTGTGTCGGTTTTTTCAATTCCATATGTAAGTGCTGGAGCGTGATAATTGTCCTTCTCAGCCTGACTCACTTCACTTCGCAGAATAATCTCTAGGTCCATCCGTGTTGCTTCAGATGGCGTGACTCCATCCCTTTTCATGCCTGAGTACTGTTCCGTTGTGTGTATAAACACACCACATCACCGTTATTGACTCATCTGTTGTCGGACACTTCGGTTGCTCCCACGTCTCGATGTTGTGAACAGTGGTGCTATGAACACTGGGGTGCATAAATCTTTTCAAGTTAGAGGTTTCATCTTTTTCAGGTGTATGCCCAGGAGTGGGATCATCTGACAGCTCTAGTTTTAGGTGTTTTTTTTTTTATCTTTTTTGATTTTTCTGTTTTCTAGTTTTAGTTTCTAGGTAAGGAAATAGCTCATGGAAGTGTCAGCTGATCGGGGTTCCATGACCAGAATAGAAGACTCATGAAATGCTAGTGGCTAATAAAGTTTCTTGGGCAAAGTCAGACCCAGTGGTGAGTCTTATATTTCGGGGTGTCGGGGGGCGGAAATCTATTTCTTATGCAAGCAGTAATGTGAGCAGACCTCCTTCTATTTTGCTCACTGTACGAAACTTTGCAAACATTGCATTTTTACAAACTGAGCGTTTGGGGCAACCCCACAGCGAGCAAGTCCATGGGAGCCACTTTTCCAGCGAAGTCTGCTGATGCTGTGGACAGGGTCACGTTCTGCAACTCTGACGCCACGCCACACACTTCCACTGTTTTCCTGTTTGCAATGGTGTCCTGTGGTCAGTGATGCGCTGTGTTCCTACGGGGCTCGTTTTGGGGTGCCAGGAACCTCAGTTATATGCATGAACTTAGCTGATGATGTTGCGTGTGTTCTGACTGCCCCACAGACCCCCCCAGCCCCCGGGCCCTCCTCTCCTCAGGCCTCCTTGCTCCCTGATACACAGCAGCACTGACATTAGGGCAACGAACAGCCCTACCATAGCCTCTACGTGATCAAGTGTGAGGAGGAGTCATCGGTGCAGCAAGCGTCACTCTCGTCTTTTTGCACAGAATTGCTGCAGACACGCCGCCTTCAGCAGCCCCCACTCTGATCAGCCAATAGCCTCACCATCAAGGTGGAAAGACACCAACTCAGTGCAGGCGCAGACGACAGCTCCTCAGCATTTTCAGCAACAAACTGTTGAAGTGCGTGCATTGTTTTAGACTCACTGCTACTGCACCCTTAACAGGCCACACTACTGTGTGGACATGGCTTCTGTGTCACCTGGGAAGCCAGGCAGTGCCTGTGACCTGCTTCACTGCGAGAGCTGCCTTAACTCACGTTCAGGAGCCCAACCTTCCCTCTCTCCGGGGTGTGCCTGTACTAGATGGGATGCTCCAGGGAAACACCACATAAATAAATACATACATGTACGTATACACACACACAAGGGGAGAGAGACCAGTTAATTGATTTGAAGATGTTGGCTGACTTGCCTGTGGGTGTTGGAACATCCGAACTCTGCAGGGAAGACTGGCAGTCAGTGGCCCAGGATAAGCAGATGCCCAGGATGAGGAGAACTCTGCCCTCCCCGGGGAACCACAGTCTTGTCTCTTAGTGTCTTCAGCTGCTTAGACACGGCCCACCCACTGCTCTATTCACAGTGAGATTTAAATGTTAATCTCATCTGAACATGGCTTCACAGCAACACCTAAGCAGGCGCTTGCCCAAGCACTGGGCACTGTGGCCCAGCGAGTGGACCTGCAAAATTCACCACCCCAGTCAACACAGGCTCTCGAGGTGGGAGTGACGTCGTAGTGAACTTGTCGCTCTGCTACACAGCGAAAGCGGCTCTTTAGGAAGGGATCTCTGACAGCACACGGTTTATCAGCAGCATCGTAAACGAATGCGACGAAATGGCCACTGCATGGGGCTTTGGCACCACAAGAGGTCCTTCCCCGAGGGACCCCTTGCCTCCCAGGACCGCGCAGATAAGAAACCCTGGTCCGCAGCAGTCAGAATGGACAGTCCACTCCACGGAGGGTCTGCACGCTTCGCCTTTCCCTCCTGGTGTCTCCTGCTCCTTAACAGGGTCCAGAGGAGGGCGGGGAATAAAAGGACTCGTCCAGGGAGGCCCACGGGCCCCGCGGCAAGAAAGCCTGGACAGACGATGAGGACAGGGGCTCGAGCTCGCTCGCTGTTGATGGCGTCGTGACTCTGCCTCAGTCTGTGCTTACAGCTGACAGGTGGGCTTGGCTGTAGTAGCAGAGAACAGTCAGTCTACGTGCTAACACGCATTGCTTTATGTGTGTGAGAGAGGAGGCCACAAAACTCAGCTGGTGGCATAAGGCAGCACTCAGAGGGGCCTGGGGCGTGCTGACCAGACACGGAACAGCGTCCCCTCCAGGAGGCACTCAGAGAGGCCTGGGGCGTGCTGACGAGACACGGAACATCATCCCCTCCAGGGGGCACTCAGAGAGGCCTGGGGCGTGCTGACCAGACACAGAACAGCGTCCCCTCCGGGAGGCAGACCAGGACGGCCTTCCGGGGGCGGGGAGGCTGTCTGCACCTGGATCTTGGTCCTGTGTGTGTTCATTCTGTCACGCTTTCAGCTGTGTGCGCCTCTGTGTGCTAGTTGCTTGGTCGTGTCCAACTCTTTGGGACCCCATGGACCATAGCCCGCCAGGATACTCTGTCCCTGGAATTCTCCAGGCCAGAATGCTGGAGTGGGTAGCCGTGCCCTCCTCCAGCGAATCTTCCCCACCCAGGGATCAAACCCGGGTCTTCTGCGCTGCAGGCAGACTGCTTGCCCTCTGAGCCGGGTGTGCAGATGCTTACAATTCACCCCTGCCCTTTCATTCAAATTTCCCTGCAGGCTTTGTGTTTTCAGCCCCAGAGCGACCTCTGTGTCTTGTCTGAAAACCTCCTGTTTACTCCAAGACCCTGGGAGCCAGGCCTTGTCTGAGAGCCGCTCAGCAGCCAGCAGGAGTCATCTTCTTTCCGAACGGCTCCTGAGCGACAGCTTCGGCAGTCAAGTGTGTGTGAGAGCCACCCAGACGTTCGATCAGTCATTTCCACTTATCAACTGAAATGTTGTTTAGTCTGCGGATGTTTGTTGAAACGTATAATGAATAGGATGTCACGCTGGCGGCAATTCATTAAGCAGCAAAAAAGTTAGCTTGAGCCCCAAGATATTTACAAACCACGGATCCCACGAAGGACAGCGCCTGCAGCCAGAATACGCAGAGAGCTCGCGAAGCAATGGCTTAAAAATCCCAAGAAAACGCAAGACGGGAGCAGGCGTGCTACGCAAGAGGACACGGCGTGGAAGCACGTGAAAGATGTGCCGTGTCCTCGGCCAGCAGGGAGAGGCGGGTCAGAACCAGCCGCCACCGCGGCGCACCCAGCGGAGGGCGGAGGGCGGAGGGGCAGACAGTGAGGGCCCCAGGCGCCCGGGGGCGGGGTGCTCACTGCCCTGGGGGCGGGGGCAGAGGGTGAGCACGTCGGAAGGCCGCCCTGGGAGGGTGGCGATGTGAGCGGTCTGTCCGTCCCCCGCCCCGTTGCCGCCCAGGCTCTGCCGGGCACAGGACAGCACCCGAGAGTCTCGCCCCCGGAACACTGAGAAGCGCCCTCGGTTATCCCGAAGGTGAGGCCAGATGCTCTAAAGCCAGAGCCGCCTCAGCACAGCGTCTCCTCGCTCACCAGGCCCCGCCCTCCCCCAGGCCCCGCCCTC
>SJYA01009318.1:0-14979 GCA_006410615.1 Neotragus moschatus
GTCACCCCCTTCTCTTCCTGCCCTCAGTCTTCCCCAGCATTAAGGTCTTTTCCAGTACACGCAGAATACGTTGTTAAAAAGCGCTTTCCCATGCTTTGTTTCACTTGATTTCCCAGCCACTCTGGTATCACTCCATTTTGTAGATGAAGAAACTCAAGCCCAAAGATGTTAAATGGTGAGAAGTCCAGAGCTTTCCTCCCATCTCCATTTACAAAAGAGCATTTACTATTTGTTTTGAAAGGGGAGAGGCTGTTGTCTCTAATAAAGAAATGAAAATTAAAACAGCAGGAATAACTTATTTTCTCTATCAGATTAGCAAAACTATTTTAAATCATACTCCCTCACACTGCAGAGGTTGTTTGGAAACTGGCAGTCTTTCCACTACTTAGTGGCAGTGGAAACCAGTAGCCGCTCTTTGGAAGTGCAGCCTGGCAACACCCAGCAGGAGCCATAAAAATGTTTCTACCCTTGGATCCTGCAACCCCACTTCAGAGAACCTCTCTGAATAACATAATTTGAAATTTGGGGAAAAAGTGTATGTGCAGATATTCATGGCAGCATTATTTATGACAGCAAAACATTGAAAACACAGAGGAAGAGTTAGATTGCCGAGGGAACCATCATAATTAAGTGACTTTAATGCCTCTGTTTTTTAATGATAATTCTGAAGCCTTTGGCATCATGGGGAATGCTGCTGTGTAATATTAAATTTTAAAAAAAAGAAGCTAAAAAATGGCCTGGATACTAATTAAGTTCATAACTACACTATATCCCATTGGTGCGGGGTAGAAGTAAAGTGCGGGAAAGAAAAGAAAATTAGGGAGGTGGGAATGCTTTTTTTTTTTCTAAAATATATTTTACTGAAATATAGTTGGTTTACAAGGTGGTGTTTCTGCTGTACAGCAGAGTGATTCGGTTATTTATATATATGTATACACACACACAAAAGATATAAAAGTTTTTATATCTTTTCCATTATGGTTTATCACAGGATATTCAATATAGTTCCTGTGCTATATGGTAAGACCTTGTTATTTATCCATGTTATATGCAATAGTTTGCATCTGCTAACCCCCAACTCCTAATCCATCCCCCCATGCTTCTTCAGAACTTTTTCCTCCCCTTTCACTTTTGCTCAGAATCTAATTTTTCTTTTTCTTCATTTTTTTAGTGGAGTATTTTTGTCATATCACTTGGCAATATCATGCTGACATACTCCAGGAAAGTCAGAAAATATAACACCGAAATACCCCACTCACAAAAAGCAGTCTCTGGTAACACTTTAGAAGAGTGGTTCTTAAACCTGAATGGGCATTGGTATCACGTGGAGGGTTTGCTAAAACCCAGCTTGCTGAGCCCCATGGGGAATTTCTGATCCAGTAGGTGAGGGATGGAGCTCAAGAATTTACATTTTTACCAAGTTTGCAGGTGATGCTGCTGCGGCTGTCCCTAGACCACACTTTGAGGACCACTGCCTTAGTGTGTAGCCTTACAAACTCTTCCTATGTGTCACAAGTCTAGCTACCTCACCAAAAAATGGTGGCTATTCAGGTTGTTTTTCCAGGAGCATTCTTGTGGCTTAATCTCTGAAGTATCCTTAGTTATTAATTATCTGACTAAGATTGTCATCATTATGAATTCATGTTATTAAAATTATTAGACTTAAGTTTCCAGTTCCAGAAGTGGAATCGTTGGGTCCGAAGACCTGTGTGGGGGACTCCCTGGAGGTCCAGTGGTCAGGACGCTGTGCTTTTTTTTTTTTAACTTTGTATTTTGTATTGCGGTATAGCCAATTAACAATGTTTTGATAATTTCAGGTGAACAGCAAAGCAACTCAGCCATACATACATGTGTGTCTACTTCCCCCCAAACTCCTCTCCCATCCAGGCTGCCACAACATTAAGCAGACTTCCATGTGCTGGTTATGCATTTAAAATAGAGCAGTATGTACATGTCCATCCCAAACTCCCTAGCTATTCCTTACCCCGATCCTTGCCCCTAGCAACCATAAGTTCGTTCTCTAAGTCTGTGAGGACTCCATGCTTTAATTGCCGAGATGGCAGGTTCAATTCCTGGTCAAGGAACTAAGATTCCACAAGCCATGCTGTACGGCCAAAAAAAAAACCTGAGTGTTTTTCATGCTTTTAATATACCTTGTCAAACTGCCACCATAGAATCTAATGTTGTCTTGTGCTGTGACAATGTGCCATTTCATTTAATCTGTAAACTTCATTAATTCATTCAGCACATAGTCACTGAATGATATTTTGTGCCAGGTATTTTAGGGACTCAGAGATGAACAAGAGGCACCAATCATGTGGGTAGAGATTATTACTATTCCCATTGTACAGATGAGGAAATTGAGACCCATGAGCCCGGGAGATGACTTGGGCATGAAGACATGGAGAGTAGCTGAACCCTCTTAGGGCGGCTCTACCATTTGCACAAAAGAGTCAGTGTTGGCTCTAGGCAGGCTCATGCTGCCTTGTTCCACATGGAAGGGAATATTTTAATTTGGGGTGGCAACTCTCTCTCTCTCTCTCTTTTTTTTCCATCATGCTCCTGGAAAAAGCAAATGAGGAAACATCCTGGCATCTAGCTTAGGAAATAAACCTGATCCGAAAGCTGCCAGAAATAAAAGCTACCAAAACTTTCTCAACTGAGTTTGAGTTTCTACTCTTAAGAAATTAGCTAGAATTGGCCCCCCTCTGATTCCAAAGTTAGACTTGTTGGGAAAACTTCTAACAGAAAGCATGATAGACGTGCGTGGACGTGTAGAAATTCAGTGACATCTTGTTTTTCACTTTCCTAAATGAGCTCTAATTACAACTGTTGATTGGGCAGCTTAGTGGTGAAATGCAAATACTTTGGTTTGACAAAGCAGAAGGTTTTATAATAAGTAAACTATCTTTTTTTTTTTTTCACTTTGAGCTTCAGTTTCCTCATCTGCCAAATGGGTCTAAGAATACTTTCCTCAGAGATCTCTATGTAAGAGCTAAAGGATTCAGGGAGTAGTGGTCCCCACCTGTCCTCCGCTTTTAAAAATATTCACATTTATTTGGCTGTGCCAGGTCTTAGTTGCAGCGCACGGGCTCTTTGATCTTTGTTGCGGCTTTAGTTGAGGCATGTGAACCTTTCACTGTGGCATGTGGGACCTAGTTCCTTGGCCAGGAATTGAACCTAGGCACCTTGCATTGGGAGCGTAGAGTCCTCGCTGCTGGACCACGAGGCAAGTCCCCATCCACCCCCTTTTTAGTTCAGGAATTGAACCCATGCAAAATCCAGGAGTTCCTGGAGCCTGACACTGAATTCTTGCAAACCCAGCCACATAACAGCCTCAACTGCAGTTGCCACCTTGGATGTGGTAGCTCTGCTGTGCAGCTGAGCACAGCTTCAAGTTCATGGTATCCAGTCCGTGATCTAGCTTATGCATTCTTTTCCATCCCTAACAGGAAAAAGGGCCAGAAACAGTTCACTTTCATGTGGGGCAGACAACAATACACATTGACCATCCAGCTCAGGCTCTGTTAACTCTCCCGCCCTCTGTCATAACACAGTCTGAAGGGACTGGACCATCCAGACACTCTGCAAAACAGCACACTGTTCCGCTCTGTTGGTGACATAGTGTGAACAGGACTCGATGAGCAAGATGTGGTCCCAGAGGGTAGGAAATAAACCCTACAAGAATACAAAGACTCTGGAAGATGGTCAGTTGACCCTAGTAGGTTTCAGGGGCTCACCACGTCAATGGTTTGGGGGGTGTTCAGGTGGTCTCGGGCACGCCGGGATCACCCTTTCAAGGTAAAGGACATCTGGTTGCGTCTTGTACCTCCCACCATTCAGAAGGAAGCTCAGCACCCGGTGGACCTCTGCAGGCTGGAGCCCGCATGTCTGATACCTGGGAATTCTTATCCAACCTATTTTCTGAGTGATGTGGAAGGCTTCCAGCTTTGAGCAGGTCCTGGGCAGAGAAGAGCTCTGTGGAAGCCTCAGGCTGTCCTGCATAGCAGCGCTGCCTCTTGGTCATATGACCTGGGAGAACCTGTGCCGTGAGAGGGAAAAGATGCCACAAGTTTACGGCAAGCCCCCACAGGATCATCCCCCAGCTCCCCAGAGTTCTGGAGCAAGGCCATTCACTCTGCAGCCGAGAATTAGCACCCTCTGCGAAAGTCCTCCTGGCAGAGATGGAGCATGGAGTGAAGCCCACTCAGCCCCGCCTGCAGGCATGCTCGGTCGTGTCTGACTCTTTGCGGCCCCATGGACTGTAGCCCGCCAGGCTCCTCTGTCTATGGGATTTCCCAGACAAGAATACTGGAGTGGGTTGCCATTTCCCACCTTCAGGGGATCTTCCCAACCCAGAGATCAAACCCACATCTCCGGCATCTCCTGCATTGGCAGGCAGGTTCTTTACCACTGTGCCACCTGGGAGGCCCACACAGCATCTCACGCTGGCATCTGTCAGACCTCCCACGGCCTGAGGTCGGGAGGGCATGACAATCTGAAGTCAGATGGCATGTCTGGGATGGGGCACATGTAGGGCAGAGGGCACAAGTAAGCTGTCCAGGCAGGTGGCCAAGCCCACCATGTCACCCACCAGTGCTGCACCCACGTGTCCCCTTCATCTCACACCTGTGGCTGCCTGGGGCCCCCTGGGGCCACCTGATGAGGAGAGAAAGGGCCAAGCTTGAGCCACAGATGGATCTGTTTGGTGTGTGGGTAGAAGCTGAAGATAGAGGCTAGCCACAAGGCAACCTCATTCCGCAGTGACCCTCACAGACGATAAAAGAGGCGGAATCTTCCCACTGGGCAGGGCTTTGAGCAGATCACGTGGGCATCGCATCCACTCTGTGGGCAAGAGAAGCTGCCCGAGGTAAGAAGAAATACAGGCTTATGGGCAGTGGGAAAAACGAGAAAGATAAATACTAAAGATTGGGAATAAGGAGGTCTGGAAAGCAGGACGTGTGTGGACCCACAAGAGTGGACACAGGGAGGGAAGGTCTTTGTGCCACGCATCCGTGTCCGTGGAAAGCATTCATCATTGAAGAGGTACTAGGCAACCAAGCAGAAAGGGCAACTCAGCTACGTCAGCAGTTAGCTTCTGTCACTGATCTCCTCAGCTTTGGCACAGTAGGCTCACATATGGAGCTTACGTGGCAGGAGAGAGGCTCTGCATTCACTGAGAATAATTTAGGGACTTCCCCGGGGGTCCATTGGTTAATAATTCACCTTGCAATGCAGAGGATTTGGGTTCAATCCCTGGTCTGAGAAATAAGATTCCATGTGCCCTAGAGCAAGAAAGCCCACACGCCACTGGAGAGTCCATGCACCGCAACAAGAGATCCCACGTGGCGCAACTAAGACCCAGTGTAACCAAATATATAGATCAATATTAAGGATGATCTGGTTACTGCCGCTGCTGAATGTCCAGTTTTCCAGCAGCAAAGATGAACGTGGAGCTGCCAACATGGCACCGTTCTCCAAGGAACTCACCACTAGTCACACTCGGCAGCAAGCTGATTACAGTGGACTTCTACTCAGGAGCATTTGTGTTGACTGGGACTGACACATACTTGGACCATGGGGTTAGCTTTCCTGGTTACAAGTTCTCAGCCAATCTAAAGATTCACAGAGCATTTGATCCACTGACATTATGTCTCAGAAAACGTCACATTGGACCAAGGGATTCATTTTACAGCAGAGAAGGTACAGCCGTAAACGTATGACCATGGGACCCGCTGGAATTACCACACGCCACATTGCCCAGGAACTGCTGGGCTGGGGGAGGCTTTGGGCTTACCTTGTGGCTCAGCTGGTAAAGAATCTGCCTGCAATGAGGAAGACCTGGGTCCGATCCCTGGGTTGGCAAGATCCCCTGGAGACGGGAAAGGCTACCCACTCCAGTATCCTGGGCTGGAGAATTCCGTGGACTGTATACCCCAAGGAGTCGCAAAGAGTCGAACACAGCTGAGCGACTTTCACTTTCACTTTCGGACTTAGGAGGAGTNAGGAAGACCTGGGTCCGATCCCTGGGTTGGCAAGATCCCCTGGAGACGGGAAAGGCTACCCACTCCAGTATCCTGGGCTGGAGAATTCCGTGGACTGTATACCCCAAGGAGTCGCAAAGAGTCGAACACAGCTGAGCGACTTTCACTTTCACTTTCGGACTTAGGAGGAGTTCCGGGCTAAAATGTACATCCAAACCATCAAATCAGGCCTCCAAAAGATAACAAGTTTTGAGTCTCTCTCCCAAACCCAGAAGTATTATCTCATTTCCACCCCCATAGACCTGTAAGGAGGTGCTAAGTTGCTACAGTCATGCCCGACCCTTTGCGACCCTGTGGACTGTAGCCCACCAGGCTCCTCTGTCCATGGGATTCTCCAGGCAAGAATACTGGAGTTGGTTGCCATGCCCCCTCCAGGGGATCTTCCTGACCCAAGGATCAAACCCATGTCCCCGGCATCTCCTGCTTTGGGAGGTGGGTTCTTTACCACTAGCACCACCTGGGGAAGCCCCAAGAAGGAGATACTTTAGTTCTTGAATACTTTCTGACTTGTATCTTCTCTCTCTTCCACACATGCAATAAATTCTGCCTGAAAGCTAATGTACCACCAGGCTCCCTTGAGGACCATTTGCCAAAAGCTGCTTCCCACAGACCTCCCCGGCCTGCCTGGAGGCTTTCTGGTCAATACCTGGCAAGACTGCAGCCCTGCTGGGCCAAAGGCTCTGTCATCCCTTTCCCTTCCAAACATCCAGCGGACCACGATGCTAGCTTTCCAGAGCCTTCAGCAAGACATCCTGGCAGGAAGTAGGCTCATACTCAGTTTCTGTTCTTCTCCGAGGTGGATTTTTAGCTCTTTTCAATCCAGCAGTCTCTAGGAAACTCTATCCTATGCCCCCAAAGGCATGGTCAGCAGAGCACTGAAGAATGATGAGCTTCTTCTCAGTAACAACCACTTCCCTCTTGTCTCCTAAGCAGATCTGGCTTTCCCGAGAAGTGGCAATGATGTCATGTTGGAGGGGCCGCCTTACAGTGGGCTGTGCAGCCCCTGGCCTCTGGCTGAACTGCCTTGTCCTCTGCAAAGACCATGTTCTCACAGGCAACAAAGGTGAAGGAAACAGTCAGGAACCTAAAAACCTGTCCTTCCCCTTCATAGCCCCACCCCTACCCCACTCTGTAGATGCTATTGTGATGGAACTTTGTATATTTAAGAATGGTTATATTAGAAATCTTTGATAGGTCAAAACTAAAACACTTTAGCAGGAAAAAAAAGACAGAGATGCAACTCAGGGACCCACTTGAGGAAAAAATCGTTTTCCTCTTTCAGGATTCATCTTAAACCAAAACCATGAATGGGTGCTGCCTACAATACACAGAAATAGCAGAGCTGGGGTGTCAGTAGGTAAAGTTAAGAGTGACCCCTGTCCCCGCACTCCGAGTGAGCCACGGGGAGAATCTGGACTTCCCATCCTCACCACCCTAGGCTCTGTGGGTCTCGAGGTCTGGGCTCCCAGCAGGGGGATGGTTCCACCAGGATACACAAGAATCCCAGTAAACTTTCAGCTCTAGTCGCTACCTGATTGCTTCAGGTTCCTTGGGCCAAGAGACCAGCAAGCAGGAAGAGAAGTCAACCTCCAGGCAGATGAATTGACTATGACCTCAAGAGGAGAACAGGCTGCTGCTNCTGGGCTCCCAGCAGGGGGATGGTTCCACCAGGATACACAAGAATCCCAGTAAACTTTCAGCTCTAGTCGCTACCTGATTGCTTCAGGTTCCTTGGGCCAAGAGACCAGCAAGCAGGAAGAGAAGTCAACCTCCAGGCAGATGAATTGACTATGACCTCAAGAGGAGAACAGGCTGCTGCTCTACCATCGGACAGAGACTGCATTCAACCTTCCAGGTGACTGTTGTGAGCGTTTCTTGGTTCTTTAAACAAAACAAAACAAACTATATATATATATATATAAAATTGTATTTATGTATTTTTGGCTGTGCTGGGCCTTCGTTGCTGTGCTGGTTTTTCTCTGGTGGCAGCGAGCGAGGCTACTCCAGTTGCACTGAGTGGGCTTCTCATTGTAGGGGCTTCTTTTGTTGCAGAACACAAGCTCCAGGGCTTGTGGACTTCAGTAGTGGGCTCAGTAGCTGTGGTACATGGGCTTAGTTTCCCCGGAGCATGTGGGATCTTCCCAGACTAGAGATTGCACCCACGTCTCCTGCGCTGGCAGGCAGATTCTTTACCACTGAGCCATTAGGAAAGCAGCCCTGACCCCGGCAGGTGTATTGATCATGACGTCAGGAAGAGACAGGGCTGCTGCTATATGAGCATACAGAGAATACCTTCGATGGCCCAGGTGATCCTCTTGACTGTTTCCTGGTTCTTCTTTGACCAATTTTGATGGCAAACAGACAGATGCAGCAACCATAACCAGGTGGTGACCAGGGTCTCAGACCTCTCAGGGACGAAGGTCTGGGCTGTCTGGTTAGGTAAGCCACCTAGACCAGCAGAGGAGCCAGCTGAGGGTTGGGGGGGGTGCATCTAGAATGGGTACTAGGAGGGAGATAATGATATACCAGCTGGAGAGAGCTGTAGCTAATTCCACTAACTGAAAGTTTCCCCAGAAAAACAAATGGATCAGAATCCTGGAAGAGATGGTCTGGGATAGTGTTTTATTTAACGAAGGAGGAGGTCCAGATGGTCTGGAACTGTGAATGGTGTGGTGTGCATCTGGGTCTCTGGCAGGCCGAGGCACCAGCTGCCAGGAATCTTGCCCTCTCATGACGGGGCTATCTTGTCCAAGGTTAGGACCCCTCCTTAGGGACAGCCCCAGCCAGTCAGCCAGTAAGTAGCCAAATCAAGGGGTGGTGGTGGTGGTGGTGGTTTAGTCGCTCAGTCGTGTCCGAGTTTTTGCAACCCCATGGCCTGTAACCCGCCAGGCTCCTCTGTCACTGGGATTCCCAGGCAAGAATACTGAAGTGGGGTGCCATTTCCTTCTCTAGGGGGTCTTCCTGATCCAGGGATCGAACCTGTAACTCCTGCATTGCAGGTGGATTCTTTACCACTGAGCAGCCGGGGAAGCCCCAAATCAAGGGTACCAGGGCTCGAAGCCCCACCCTGTCCATTCAGGACAGCTCGGGGGTCTCTCCTCCTCCCTTGCAGGTGGTGTTGCTGACAGCACTTTTCAGTAAAGCTCCTGCATGCAGTCCTCCTCAGAGTCTGTTTCCTGGGGAACCTGTCCCAACACACGATACACATCCTCAGCCACACCGGTTAATATCAAAGCAAGATGCCAAGATGGCCGTACCAACTTTCATTCCTACCAGCAACGCCTGAGAGTTCCCTGTGTTCAGCATCCTTGCCAAATCCTGGTATTGTTTGGCTTTTTATTTATAGCCAGTCGGGTGGGTGTGAAATGGAATTTCACTGTGGTTTGAATGTGCGTGTCTCTGATGATTAACGAGGCTGAGCGCTTCTTCGTGGGTTTGCTGGCTGCTCGGATGTTCACTGTTTGGGAACAGTCCCAGGTCCTTTGCCAGGACTGCTTTCAGACTTGTTCATTTAATGCTGCCCATGAAGGGAAGAAGTACAGGACAAAGCCCAAGGAGAACATTTTACAAATAATTTTATGTATTTATTTTTGGCCATGCTAGGTCTTCGGGGCTGCACGGGCTTTCCTCTAGTTGCCATGAGCAGGGGCTGCTCTCTAGCTGTGGGGCAAGGGCCTCTCACCGTGGGGGCTTCTCTTGTTGCAGAGCGCGAGCTCTGTGTGGGCCCCGGCTATAGAGCACAGACTCAGTTGTTGTCCCGCACGGGCTTTGTTGCCGCACAGCACGTGAGATCTTCCCAGATCAGGGATCGAACCCATGTCTCCTGCATTGGCAGCCGGCTTCTTTAGCACGGAGCCACTGGGGAGGCCCCAAGGAGAACTTTAAATAGCTTTCCTGAGGGCCAGCAGTCTCGATGAATCTTTCATCCCCCTCTCACCTGACATCTGAGCAGTGTGAGAGTTGGTGGACTGTCCCCTCCTCCCATCACCTTCTGCTCTTGGCTTCCCCGACAGTGCACAGGCCTAGTGTTCCCTGCCTCTCCGGCCGCCCCTTCTCTGTCCCCTCTGCAGGCTCAACCTCCTGCAAAGGCTCTACTGTGAACTGTTGGGGTTCCTCCAGGAGCAGCCCTTGGCCCTGTTTCCATCTTACTCTGGCCTTCTTTATCTCTTCCACATCCACTCTCCCGCTTCTCTGCCTCCGGAAGCTGATTGTAGGGGCACTTGAGTGGGCTTGCCTGTTCTTCACTTTCGGATTGGACTAGGCATTGCTGCATAACCAGTTGCCTCACAGTATAGAGGCTTACGAGTGCTACCATTTTATTCTCTTTCACGATGCCTTGGGCTGGCTGGGCTCATCTGGGGTCGCTTCTGCTCCATCTGATGCCACTGCGGACTCCACTGGAGCATCCAAGATGGCACTCGCATGTCTCGTGGCGCTTGATGGGGATGGCCAGAAGTTTGGCTACAGCGAGACAGGGAAGCCTGAAGCTCTCTTTGCAAGTCGTTTCGGGGCCTCTCCTTCTCCACGAGCCCTTTCTCTTCTGTGGTCTTTCCGGCACAAGGGGCTTCTCAAACTGCGGAAGCTGAAACTGCCTGGGCCGCTTGCTTTGTGAGCCCTGAGCTGGCACTGCATCACTCTGGCACCTCTGTTGGTTACAGCAGGTCCCGGACCAGCCCAAATACGACACTGGAGAGGACGGCACAGAGGCATGCGTGCCGGGCACCATGATTCCTTCGGGGCCGCCTTTGGAGGCCAGCCTCTTTGGAGACAGTCTCCTACCCCGTCTCCAAGCTCTCCCTCCTGTGCAGAATGAATGTTTTCCCCCACTTCCCATGGCCCCTAGATTCTCACCTGATTTCAACCCCAAGGGCAGGGCAGAAGTCTGGCTTCTCAAGCAGTTGTTGATGAGGCACTTGGGCCAGGCTCCTCTTGATCTGAAGGCCTGGGGACTAGAGAAGTCATCTGCCCCCCGTACCTGGCATATAAATGGGACAGGAGCTGCGGCACCACAGTCTACACTCCCTCCAGAAGCGGGGGCAGCGCGGCCACAGGTACATCACAGTTCTGGAGTCCTGCTGGGTGCAGTTCTCCGTGGGACAGAGCTGAGGACTGTGTGTTGACTGGGGCCCAGGTCTGCTCCCTGAGAATGGTTCTGCTTGGCTCCACCCTCTGAGTCATCCTTCTTTTCCTTAAGAAATGGTTCGTGTTTGCCTGATTCCTGCCCTTAGGCACTTAGGAGTCACAAAGGCCACGCTGTTTTATCATGTTTCTTTTTAAAATTGTAATCATTTTTTTAACCCTTTGACCCCCTTCACCCATAAAATTACATATAATGCATGTCTATGTATATATATATATCCGCATACACACAGTGTGTATTTTTATTTTATGTACAGTTGGCCCTCCATACGCAGATTCAACCATCCGTGGGTCAAAAATATTTGGGAAGAAAATTCCAAGAAGTTTCAAAAAGCGAAAGCTGAATTTGTTGCACTCCAGTGACTTTTCTTTTTTCCCCCTGCAAAAAGCTTTCTTGTTTCCATTTGGCCAGCGGTTTGGGAGAGGGTGCCAGGGCAATTCAAAAGCTGCCTAGGGGCTGCAGGCAGAAGCCGTGAACCCGGAGTTGGTCCGAGACGCTCCCAGTTGTTCTGGAGGGTGATCCTGCAGAGGCCAGGCAGGAGGTCGCCCTTCTCGATGATTTCCACCTCCTCGCCCAGGAAGAGGCTCTCCAGGAAGTCACGGAGGTGGCGTCTGTGCAGACAGAACTCAGAACTTGCAGATCCCAAAGGGCCCAGTTCAGGTTCTTCTCCAGGATCCTAATGGCTTGCTGAGCATCCAGGTTTTATCGATACCTCACTCATCTTGGGACGGCTCCTGCGTGTCCTGGGAGTGTGAGCGGCAGCCACGTGTGTCTGCAAAAGACACTCTGCAGCATCATGTCTCTCTTCCTCCGACTCGCCCAAGAAGAGGTCCACGCCCTCTGGAGCCATGTAGTCACTGGTGGAAATAGACGCCCAGAGAGACGTGGGTGTGGGAGGCCCGAAGATACATGTTGACGGGGCAGCTGATGGTGGCTTCCACCACAGTGGAGTGATTCCGAGGAATGCGGGAACTCCGTTGATCTGCAGTAAGGAGCTAAGATCAGAGCTTGGCGTTGGCTGGTCCTGGAGGCTGAGGATGGCTGAGAGATTGGTGTCAAAGGTTGTGGCTAGGAAAGAGGTTGGAGGGTGGCTGAGGCTGGGAGAACAGGTGTCCCTTGTTCTGTTCGGTCCAATCACTGTAGAAATCAGAGACAGATCCCAGGGACTGAGGTGCGCGCCCCACCCCCGCCACTAAAAACTATTTACTGTTGTATTTACAACTATTTATATAGCATTTACATTTTATGAGGTATCACAAGCAATCCAGAGAGGATTTAAATTGTATGGGAGGATGTATATAGGTTATATGCAAATACTAGGCCATTGGGAAGTCATGGAGGTGGCGTCTGTGCAGACAGAACTCAGAACTTGCAGATCCCAAAGGGCCTAGTTCAGGTTCTTCTCCAGGATCCTAATGGCTTGCCGAGCATCCAGGTTTTATTGACACCTCACTCATCTTGGGATGGCTCCTGCGTGTCCTGAGGTTAAGACTTCACTCTCCAATTCAGCGGGTGCGAGTTTCATCCTTGATTGAGTAGCTAAGATCCCACGTCTTGGGGCCAAAACCCCAAAACATAAAACTGAAGCAATATTTACCAAACTCAATAAAGACTTCTAAAAAAAATGGTCCACATAAAAAAAATAAATCTAAAAAAAAAAAACAAACCCAAACACTGCAAATACCTGGCCATCGTATATAAGAGATTTGAGTATCAGTGGATTTTGGTATCCATGGGGGTCCTAGAATGAATCCCCCATGGATCCTTAGGGACAACTGTATACATATAATATCTCTGTTCCTCTCAGTCCGAATTAGTAAAATGAAAGCTTTTGTGCGTTTCCTGTGTAGTCAATGATCTACTCCATTAGGCAAAAGCCACAGCTTTCCCAAACATTTCTTCCCAAACCAGAGACCCTCTGGTCCACATGCAGGTTGCTAAGGGACACTCCTTCTGAGATCCCTAGAAGCATGTTGTCTGGCCAAGAGGCCCTATCTGTGTACCCTGAAATGCATCTAAGGTCTTAAGAAGGGGTCTTGTGTCTGCATTTCGGATCTAATCTTGACCTGAAGGTCACCTCTCACAGGCAGCACCCTGGCTTTGATCTTTGCCACCAGGTTCCTTCCCTCCCCCGGGTTCTTATTTCCCTGGAGAATTTTTTGGGGGCTTAGAGGTTGGAAATGAGAAACAGTCTCATTTTCCAACCTACTAAATTTGAGATAAGAAGCATTTCCTCTAGATTCCAGAGGAATACAGAAAAGCTCTTTCTTGGTCTCATCCTCTCTCTATCCTTCAGTTGAAATGAACCAGTTGGCTCTTTCAGCATTCTGCCTTGACTTCTCCTCAGCCAGAGCAACGAGTCTGTGAACTATATTTTCTGTTTTCCGTGTTATTACAGGGAACACTGAATTCTTCTGTCAATACATAAGTTGGGTCCCCTTTCCTCAGGGTCCCATAACAATTCTCTCACAGTCTTGTAGATTCCAATACAGCCTCTTCAAGGCCGCCCATACTCTGCCCCCTGCCCTGTTCCTAAGCCAGTGTCCCATGTTTTCAGTGGTATGTATGAGAACCCCAAGTAGATAGCAATACCTCGTATAGACACACATAGGCTGTATCTATGGCTGAATAGCAATCCCAGCAAAGTTGAAAACAGCAGCAATTTATAATCTTGCAGTTCTGTGGATTGGCCAGCTCAGCTCCCCATGGTGTTGGCTGGGCCAGCCATCTTTTGCGGCTGCGTGGATTATAGCCCACCAGGCTCCTCTGTCCATGGAATTTTCCACGCAAGAATACTGGAGTGGGTTGCCATTTCCTACTCCAGGGGAGCTTCCCGACCCAGGGATTGAACCCACATCTCTTTTGTCTCCTGCATTGCAGATTCTTTACCCCTGAGCCATCGGGAAAGCCGGAAAAAGGTGCTACTTAAACAACAACAAAAAAATAACTTCAGGCAGGAATAGTGGCTCTAGACCCTGGCTGTGTACTCGAATCACATGGGGAAATTTGTTTACCATATCAGTGGCCAGACCTGCCTCCAGAGGTACTGATTTAATTCATCTGGTTTAGTGAGTGGGCATTTGTTTTTCTCATAAATCACCGGGTGATTTGAAGGTGCATGTAGGGCTGAGAACTACTCTGTGAAAGGAAATGCCTGTGTTAGAGGGTCTGGGAAGAGGGATACGGTGACCAGCCATCCCAGTTTGCCCGGAACTGCCCCAGTTTTAGTCCTAAAAGTCCAGTATCCCAAGAAGCTCCCTCAGTCCTGAGTAAACTGGGCCACCTGTTGGGGAAATGATATGCAAATATTAATTCGTGATACTTACAGTTAGGATTTTCTTCAAAGTGCCAGGTTTGAAGCCAAAGTACTTTTAAACTTAGGAAATAAAGAGCAAAAAGCTGCCTGCTGTGGCCAACAGAGTCTGAAATGCCCAGGAGACCGAGGGCAGGGATGCGGTTAGTTAGGGCAGCATCTGTCAAACCTTGGTGTGCTTCAGACTCACTGCAGGGTCCTGTAAAATGTTACCTCTGACCAGCAGGTCTGAGGTGGGTCTGAGACTGTGTTTCTAACAGGCTCCCAGGTGATTCCAAGGTTGCTGATCAGGGACGATATGTGGAGGAGCAAGAGTTTAGAGAGATGTAACTTCTCTCTCTCTCTTTTTAATAGAAAACCACAATCACAGAAAAATAACCAAACTGATCACATGGATCACAGCCTTGTCTAACTCAATGAAACTATGAGCCATGCTGTGTGGGGCCACCCAAGACAGACGGGTCACAGTGGAGAGTTCTGAC
>SJYA01009319.1:0-15099 GCA_006410615.1 Neotragus moschatus
AAGTGTTTGGGGATGCCTGCTTTCAGGGACTCAGGTGACAATGTCCTCACACAACAGGTGTGACATGACGTGGGGTGGTGTATGACAGATTACTGGGGTACCTTAGCACCCCACAAAATGAGGAGCTGCCATGCTGTCTTATAAATCAGGAGGCATCAGAGCTCTTAATATCCAAGTAAAGACCACACCACCAGCACCACGCACCACACACACACACACACACCTCACATTGAGAGCAGACACCGACTAGTGTCCATGTCTCTACACTTACTCCATCTCTCCAGTCAGTTTTCTTGTGAAATGTTTCTGCCTCCAGGAAAGAGTGACTTACCCTGGTTGTCATGGAAACAAGAATGCCATCACAATGTTCTCTGTGCCGTTAGCTTTCTGTGGAAACCAGGAAGGATTAACACATCAGACGCAGAGTGTTGGTCTCCTTTTTAGACAGTGACCCTGCAGATAATCCAATGAATGAATGAATGAACAACCAGACTGTTGGACTATTAGAGACAGCANCGTTAGCTTTCTGTGGAAACCAGGAAGGACTAACACATCAGACGCAGAGTGTTGGTCTCCTTTTTAGACAGTGACCCTGCAGATAATCCAATGAATGAATGAATGAACAACCAGACTGTTGGACTATTAGAGACAGCATTTTCATGGAATAGGCAGTGAGGGACAGGAATTGTCACCAAATGGGTTATAGAAGGACTAAAGTGAAGGCACAAGAGCTTCTGTTTCTCTTGAGACACATACTCTTAGGATGCAGGTCTCATTAAGGACCACCTTTCAACCTTCCATGACACATGAGGCCAGGGATGTTTGTGCAGATGGGATCCAAAAACTCGGGGTCAACTAGAAAAGACCTGCAGAGGGGAAAATGTGTGAGAATGACACACCTGGATGTCAGGGGGAGCTGACTGCGAAATAAGGATGCCCCAAGTCAGCTCTCCTGAGGCGACCCCTAGTTAGTGACAGCCCCAGGACCACCCTGGACCCGGGACCCCAGAGTAAGACAAAACCATGCTGCTCCACATGCAACTCACAGGAGGAGAGCCAGCCGGACTTTCATATCACTGTGTATCAACCAGATGAAGGCTTTCAACAGTTTCTTAACATGGAGTAAAGGGAGGGACCTACCAGGAACTGCCGTCTAGCCTGTCTATTTTTGTTGCTGTTCTTCAGTTGCTAAGTCATGTTTGACTCTTTCCAATCCTGTGGATTGCAGCCTGAAAGGCTCCTCTATCTTTTGCAATGTCCTAGAGGCTGCTCAAATTCATGCCCCTTGAGTCAGTGGTGCTATCTAACCATTCCATTCTCTTCCACCCTCTCCTCCTTTGGTCTTCATTCTTTGCCAGCATCAGGTGCATGTATGTGTGCCTTGTGGTATGGGGAGTTCACTGGCTGGGGCTGAGGTAACTCAGCCATCCCTGAGTTTGTGTGATGGGCTGAGAGGTCCTGATGCAAGGAGACTGCAGTGGCTCACTCACCAGTTTCTCCTTCTCCCTTTTGCTGAGTCATCACATGACACCTGGGCTCTGAGAGCCAGAACACAGAGTTCCCTGGAGCACAAGACTCGAAACCTCAACCAGGAAAAAGTTTGTGCTGGTGATGCTCGAAGTATGTCTGTGTGGCCATCATCTACTTCATATTAGATCTATGAGTAGTATGTGTGAACAAAGTCGTACACAAGTGGCTCTATTAGAGAAATGATAGCTCCTGTCATGAACACAACTTTTGCTACTGATGAACGCTAATACATGTTTCTACAGTGTGCACAGAGAAGGAGGACCTACTAACTGTATTTCTGGGTGTGAAGAGAGGGATTGAGACAATAACTGCATCTTCTGCATTGCACGCAGCTAAATGGTTGAAATTTATGTAAGCAAAAATTTTGAACATCAGCGCATCCATGCTGTAAAGAGAGTTGGGAAAATGACATGAAAAGTAGGCATTCACAGGAAACAGTGATCAAGTGTGCTTTTGAGGTAATAAAGGTAGCCCCAGCTAACGTGTGCAGCTGTGTGTATATGGATGCATGGGAACTGTGTGGGCATCCCATACACCAGCATATTGAGAGTGAGCATCTAGTGTCCGGCCTCCTGTATATATCTTTCTGCATGCTTCAGACTCCCTGAAAACCTACTGTGTGTGTGTCTCTCAGTGTAACTCTAAGTGTCTAAGTCTCTCTGACTGGTGTCTCTCAGTGTGTGTTTCTCTCTCTCAGTGTGGATATCTCTCACTCTCAGTGTGTGTGTGTGTGTGTGTGTGTGTGTGTGTCTATATATATGTGTATGTCTCTAAGTGTGTGTGTGTGTCTCAGTATGTGTGTCTCACAATGTTTGTGTCTCTCTCAGTATGTATGTCTCTCTCAGTGTGTGTTCACTCTTTCACAGTGTGTGTCTCTCTGATGTGTGTATCTCTCTCAGTGTGTGTGTGTGTTTGTCTCTCTATCTCAGTGTGCATGGCTAACTCTCAGTGCGTATGTGTCCCTTTCAGTGTGTGTGTCTCTGCATGACTGTAACAGTGTCTCCCTCAGTGTGTGTGTGTCTCACTCTCAGGAGCGTGTGTCTCTTCCTTCATGAGGGTGTTTCTCTCAGTGTGTGTGTCCTTCTCAGTTTGCATGTCTCTGTGTGTCACTGTTTGTATCCCTCAGTGTGTTTTGTCTCTCTCTCAGTGTGAATGTGTCTGGTATTCAGTGTGTGTGTGTGTGTGTGTGTGTGTGTGTGTCCCCGTGTTTTTGTTTTTCTCTCTCTGTAAGGGAATGTCTCTCAGTGCGAGTGTCTCTCCATTGTGTGTCTCTATGTGTCTCTGTGTGGGTCTCTCAGGGTGTGTGACTCTCCATTACTCTAGGAAGTGGGTCGGAGAAGGCAATGGCAACCCACTCCAGTACTCTTGCCTGGAAAATCCCATGGGCAGAGGAGCCTGGTAGGCTGCAGTCCATGGGGTCGCTCGGAGTCAGACACCACTGAGTGACTTCGCTTTCACTTTTCACTTTCATGCATTGGAGAAGGAAATGGCAACCCACTCCAGTATTCTTCCCTGGAGGATCCCAGGGACAGGGGAGCCTGGTGGGCTGGCATCTATGGGGTCGCACAGAGTTGGACACAACTGAAATGACTTAGCAGGAAACACAAAATTTTCACAATTCATATGGAAACAAAAAAGATCCCAAATAGCCAAAGCAGTTCTGAGAAACAAGTATGGAGCTGGAGGAATCAACCTTCCTGACTTCAGATTATACTACAAAGCAACAGTCATCAAGAAAGTATGGTACTGGCACAAAAACAGAAATGCAGACCAATGGAACAAGATAGAAAGTCCAGAAATAAACCCATGCACCTATGGATACCTTATTTTTGACCAAGGAGGCAAGAATATACAATGGGTAAAGACAGCCTGTTCAATAAGTGGTGCTCGGAAAACTGGATAGCTCCATGTATAAGAATGACATTAGAACACTTACTAACACAATATACAAAGATCAAATCAAAATGGATTAAAGACCTAAATATAAGACCAGGGAGTATAAAATTCTTAGAGGAAAAGCTAGGCAGAACACTCAATGACGTAAATTAAAGCAAGATTCTCTATGACCCACCTCCTAGAGTAATGGAAATAAAAACAAAAGTAAACAAGTGGGACCTGGTTAAACTTAAAACCTGTTTCACAGCAAGGGAACATATAAGCAAGGTGGGACAACCCTCAGAATGGGAGAAAATAATAGCAAATGGAAAAACTGACAAAGGATTAGTTTCCAAATTATACAAGCAGTTCATACAGCTCAATACCAGAAAAAGAAACAACCCGATGAAAAAGTGGGAAAATCAAAAAGTGGGGCAAAGACATAAATGGACATTTCTCCAAAGAACACATACAGATGGATAACAAGCACATGAGAAGATGCTCATTATCACTTATTACCATAGAAATGCATATCAAAACTACAATGAGGTATCACCCTACACAAGTCAGCATGCTCATCAAAAAAAGTCTACAAAAAATAAATGCTGGAAAGGTTATGAAGCAAAGGGAACACTCTTGTGCTGTTGGTGACTGTGTATATTGATGCAGCCTCTATTCAAAATGGTATGGATATTCCTTTAAAAACAAACTAGGAATAAAAACACCATATAACCCAGAAATCCCACTCCTAGGCATATACCCTGAGGAAACCAAAACTGAAAATGACACATGTATCTCACTGTTCATTGCAGCAGTATTTACAGTAGGAAGAACATGGAAGCAACCTAGATGTCCATTGACAGATGAATGGATAAAGAAGTTGTGGTACATATACACAATGGAATATTCAGTCAAGTCACTCAGTCGTGTCTGTCTCTTTGTGATTCCATTGACTGCAGCACTCCAGACTTCCCTGTCCATCACCAATTCCTGGAGATAGCTAAAACTCATGTGCATTGAGTTTGTGATGCCATCCAACCATATCATCTTCTGTCGTCTCCTCCTCCTCTTGCCTTCAATCTTTCCCAGGATCAGGGTCTTTTCAAATGGATTAGATCTTCGCATCAGGTGACTAAAATATCAGAGCTTCAGTGTCAGGTCCTTCAGTGAATATTCAGGACTGATTTTCTTGGGATTGACTGATTTGATATCCTTGCAGTCCAAGAGACTCTCAAGACACTTCTCCAGCACCACAGTTCAAAAGCATGAATTCTTCGCTGCCCATTTTCTTTATAGTCCAACTCTCACATTCATACATGACTCCTGGACAAAGCATTGTTTTGACTAGGTGGCCCTTTGTTGGCAAAGTAATGTCTCTGCACGTTAACATGCTGTCTAGTTTGGTCATAGCTTTTCTTCAAAGGAGGAAAGGTATTTTAATATCATGGCTGCAGTCACCATCTGCAGTGATTTCCTCCCCTCCAAAAGAAATAAAGTCTGTCACTGTTTCCATTGTTTCATAATCTATTTGCCATGAAGTGATGGGAATGGATGCCATGCTCTTAGTTTTCTGAATGTTGAGTTTTCAGCCAACCTTTTCACTCTCTTCCTTCACTTTCATCAAGAGGCTCTTTCGTTCTTCACTTTTGGCCATAAGGTTTCTGTCATCTGCAAATGTGAGGTTAGTGATATTCCTCTTGGCAATCTTGATTCCAGCTTGTGCTTCATCCAGCCCAGCATTTCACATGGTGTCTTTTGCTTATATCTTAAACAAGCAGGTTGATTAAATACAGCCTTGATGTACTCCTTTCCTGATTTGCAAACAGTCTGTTCCACGTTCAATTCTGACTGTTGATTCTTGACCTGCATACAGATTTCTCAGGAGGCAGGCTAGTTGATCTGGTATTCCCATCTTTTGAAGAATTTGCCACAATTCATGGTGATCCACACAGTCAAAGGCTTCGGCACAGTCAATAAAGCAGAAGTAGATATTTTTCTGGAACTCTCTTACTTTTTTGATGGTCCAGCAGATTCTGGCAATTCAATCTCTGGTTCCTCTGGCTTTCTAAAACCAGCTTGAACATCTGGAATTTAATGTTTCACATACTGTTGAAGCCTGGCTTGGAGAATTTTGAGCATTGCTTTGGTAGTGTGTGAAATGAGTACATTTGTGTGGTATTTGAACATTCTTTGTCATTGCCTTTCTTTGGGATTAGAGTGAAAATTGAACTTTTCAAGTCCTATGGCCACTGCTGAGCTTTCCAAATGTGCTGGCATATTTGGTGCAGCACTTTAATAGTATATTCTCTTAGGATTTGAAATAGCTCAACTGAAATTCCATCACCTCCATTAGGTTTCTTTATAGTGATGCTTCCTAAGGCCCACTTGACTTTGCATTCCAGGATATCTGGCTCTAGGTGAGTGATCACACCATCATGGTTATATGGGTCAGGAAGCCCTTTTCTGTATAGCTCTTCTGCTTATTGTTTCCACCACTTATAATATCTTTTGCTTCTCTTAGGTCCATACCATTGATGTCCTTTATTGGGCCCATCTTTACATGAAATATTGCATTGGTATCTCTAATTATCTTGAAGAGATCTCTAGTCTTTTAAATTCTATTGTTTTCTTCTGTTTCTTTGCATTTGTCACAGAGGAAGGTTTCCTTATCTCTCCTTCCTATTCTTTAGAACTCTGCATTCAAGTGGATATATCTTTCCTTTTTTCCTTTGCCTTTTACTTCTCTTTCTTCTTAGCTATTTGTAAGGCCTCCTCAGACATCAATTTTGCCTTTTTGCATTTCGTTTTCTTGGGATGGTATTGATCACTGCCTCCTGTACAATGTCACAAAACCTGTGTCCAGTGTTCTTCAGGGACTATCAGATTTATTCCCTTGAATCTGTTTGTTATTTCCACTCTATAATCGTAAGGGATTTGTTTTTGTTTGTACCTGAATGGCCTAGTGTATTTCCCTAATTTCTTCACTTTAAATGTGAATTTGGCAATAAGGTGTTTGGTACATAAATATTTACAATTGTTATGTCTTCCTCTTGGATTGATCACTTGATCATTATGTAGTATCCTATCTTATCTCTTGCAGTATTCTTATTTTAAGGTTTGTTTTGTCTGATATGTGGATTACTGCTCCAGCATTCTTTTGATTTCCATTTGCATAGAATATGTTTTTCCATCCTCTCACTTTCATTCTATATGTGTCCTTATGTCTGAAGTTGGTTTCTGGTAGACAGCATATAAATGGCTCTTCTTTTTTTATCCATTCAGCCAGTCTGTGTCTTTTGGTTGTAGTAATCCATTTGCATTTAAAGTAATTGTCAAGCTACTACCAGTATTTTTCCATAATTAGAACAATAATTTTACAATGTGTATGGGAAAAAAACCCTCAAATAGCCAAGGCAATCTTGAGAAAGAATAATTAAACTGGACAAATCAACCTGCCTGACGTTAGACTACACTACAAAGCTACAATCATCAAGACAGTATGATACTGGCATAAAGACAGAAATACAGATAAATGGAACACAGTGGAAAGCCCAGAGATAAATCCATGCACCTATGGACAACTTTTCTTTGACAAAGAAGGAGAAAAGACAATCTCTTTAACAAGTGGTATTGGGGAAACTGTTCATCCACTTGCAAAATATTCAAACTAGAACATTTTCTTACACCATACACAAAAATAAACTCAAAATGAATTAAAGATCTAAATGTAAGACCATAAACTATAAAACACCTGGAAGAAAACATAGGAAAAACACTCTCTGACATAAATCATTGCAGGATTCTGTTTGACCCACCTCCTAGAGTAATGGAAATAAAAGCAAAAATAAAGAAATGGGATCTAATTAAACTTAAAAGCTTCTGCACAATGAAGGAAACTATAACCAAAATGAAAAAGCAGCCTTCAGATTGGGAGAAAATAATAGCACACAGAGCAATTGCGAAAGAATTAATCTCAAAAATACACAAGCAGCTCATGCAGCTCGATACAAGAAAAATAAATGACCCAGTCAAAAAATAGGCCAAAGAACTAAGCAGACATTTTTCCAAAGACATACAGATGACTAACAAACACATGAAAAGATGAGCAACATCGCTCATGATCAGAGAAATGCAAATCAAAACCACAATGAGGTACCATCTCACGTCAGTCACAATGGCTGCTAACAAAAAGTCTACAAACAATAAATACTGGAAAAGGTGTGGAAAAATGGGAACCCTCTTACACTCTTGGTGGGAATGCAAACTAGTACAGTCACTATGGAGAACAATGTGGAAATTCCTTAAAAAAACTAGAAATAGAACTGCTCTATGACCAATCAATCCCACTACTGGGCATCTACACCAAAGAATCCAGAATTGAGAGACACGTGTACCCCAATGTTCATTGCAGCACTCTTTACAGTAGCAAAGACATGGAAGCAACCTAGATGTCCTTTGGCAGACAAATGCATAAGAAAGCTGTGGAACGTATACACAATGGAATATTACTCAGCTATTTAAAAGAATGCATTTGAATCAGTTCTAATGAGGTGGATGAATCTGGAGCCTATTATACAGAGTGAAGTAAGTCAGAAATAAAAACATCAATACAGTATATTAATGCATATATATATGCATTTAGAATTTAGAAAGAGGGTAACAATGATCCTATATGTGAGACAGCAAAAGAAGACACAGAGATAAAAAACAGAGTTTTGGACTCTGTGAGAGAAGGCAAGGGTTGGATGATATGAGAGAATAGTATTGAAACATGTATATTATCATATATGAAATAGATCACCAGTCCAGATTCGACGGGATGGGGAGGGAGCTGGAAGGGGGCTTTAGCATGAGGGACTCATGTATACCCATGGCTGATCATGTCAATGTATGGCAAAACCCACTAAAATACTGTAAAGTAATTAACCTCTAATTAAAATACATAAAGTAATTATTTTAATTTAAATTTATTTATTTTAATTGGAGACAAATTACTTTAGAATATTGTATTGGTTTTGCCATACATCAACATGAATCCACCATGGGTGCACATGTGTTCCCCATCCTGAACCCCCCTCCCATCTCCCTTCCCAAAGAGAGACACAGATGTATAGAACAGTCTTTTAGACTCTGTGGGAGAGGGAGAGGGTGGGATGATTTGGGAGAATGGCATTGAAACATGTATAATATCATATAAGAAACAAAGTGCCAGTCCAGGTTCAATGCAGGATACATAAAGTAATTAAAAAAAAAAAAGTCTAGAGTAGAGGTTAGACTCTCCAAAATACAATATTAAAAATACAAAACATAATCAATCACACACACAAAAAAATATATATATACACACACACATATGTAATTTGCTTTAAAAAAATAGGGTCTTTTTTGGCAAGGTAATAGGTTATAAAAATGAAAATTACAGGAGCAATAAAGATCTTATAAAAATTAAAATTTGATAATAGTGAAAATATATCTAGGATTTTTTTCTGGAGCTGTCGTGGGCAGTGTGGGGTCAGTTCAGTGTCAGATAGTTCCTTGTTCCAGCTTCTACTTCTTAAACTCTATAGGCCCCTTCTATTGCTTAGTCAATGTTAACTACAGGGTTTTAATCTGTTGCACCTGTCACTCCCAGAGCAGTTTCCTCTTCTTTGTTTATTCTGGCTTCCTCTGCAAGTCTCTTCATTGTCTAATTTCCGTCCTGACACAAGGGTGCAAAGGTGATCACTTATTTATGCTTACTTGTTCAGTTGTGTTGTAGGGAGAGAGGAACACTGCCAACAAATATCTCCGGCATGTGGTGTGGGGAGGGCTCCCAGTATATGGATCTCACTAGGTTTGCTCCAGCTCATGGTGGCATGTGCACTGCTCAGACTCCAGATTGCTCTGCAGGGGTACTGTCCAAAGCGGACCCTGCGGTTTGTGCACTTCCCAGGTCTATGCTGCTTAGGTTCAGGTTCTCAGGTACTCCGCAAAGGGACAGACAAGGTTTGGCGTGCCTTTTGTGCCCTCCCCAGGTTCGAGCAGCTCAGGCGACCAGGTGCTTGGCAAGCACATTGTCCCAGGTGGGCCATGCATCTTAATCACCTCCCTGGTCCAGGCGGCTCAGCTTCCCAGGTGTGCCAAGAGAGCACCGTCTCAGGTGTGCTGTGTGTCTCCTCTGGAGAGCTAATCTCAGGCTAGGACCCTCCTGCTGCTGCTGCTGCTGCTAAGCTGCTTCAGTCATGTCTGACTCTGTGCAACTCCATAGAAGGCAGCCCACCAGGCTCCTCCGTACCTGGGATTCTCCAGGGAGGAACACTGGAATGGGTTGTCATTTCCTTCTCCATTGCATGAAAGTGAAAAGTGAAAGTGAAGTCGCTCAGTAGTGTCCGACTCTTCGTGACCTCATGGACTGCAGCCTACCAGGCTCCTCCACCCATGAGATTTTCCAGGCAAGACTACTGGAATGGGTTGCCATTGCCTTCTCCGGACACTCTTAGGAGATGTCAACTGACTAGGATTCCAGGAAGACATGGTTAGCAACTGGGAGCCTGCTCAGTTTGTTGGAGGATGCCAGTCTCTGGGGCGGAGATTGACCCTTGCCTTCTGGCTCTGGCTGTCACTCACTTGCCTCTCTGCCTTGGGAGGGAGAGCCAGCTAGCTCTCCTTTGGTATTCACTCAATGTTTTGTTCTCCTTTCAGAGAGAATGGGCTGCCTTTCTGGGTTCTGGTGTCCTCTGCCAGCATTCAGAAATTGTTTTCAGGAAGTTGCCAGCATTCAAATTATCTTTCGATGAATTTGTGGGGGAAAAAGTGGTCTTCACGTCCTATTCCTTACCATCTTGGGACCTCCCCCTGTCTTGTTTTTGTATCCATTCAGACAGTCTGTGTCTTTTGGTTGGAGCATTTAATCCATTTGCATTTAAGGTAATTATATATATATATATATATATATATATATATATATATATTCCTATTGCCATTTTCTTAATTGTTTGGGGTTGATTTTGTAGATTTTTTTCTTCTCTTGTATTTCTTGACTATATGAGCCCTTTAGCATGTGTTGTAAAGCTGGTTTTGTGGTAGTGAATTCTCTTACCTTTTGCTTGTCTGAAAAGCTTTTGATTTCTCCATCAATTTTGAAGGAGATCCTTGCCAGGTACAATAATCTTGGTTGTAGATTTTTCCCTTTCAATGCTTTAAATATATCCTGCATTACCTTCTGGCCTGCAGAGTTTCTGTTGAAGAATCAGCTGTTAAACATATATGGTTTCCATTGTATGTTACTTGTTGCTTTTCCCTTGCTACATTTAATATTCTTTCTTCCTGTTTAATCTTTTTTATTTTGATTAGTATGTGCCTTGGCGTGTTTCTCCTTGTGTTTTTCCTGTTTGGGACTCTCTGCATCTCTTGGACTTGATTGACTATTTCCTTTCCATGTTGGGGAAATTTTCAACTTGAATTTCTTAAAAAATTTTCTCATACCCTTCTTTTTCTATATTCTTCTGGGACCCCTATAATTCGAATATTGGTGCATTTAATATTATCCCACAGGTCTCTGAGACTATCCTCAGTACTTCTCATTATTTTTTACTTTAGTTTGCTCTTTGACAGTTGTTTCCAGCGTTTTACTTTCCAACTACTGACCCGTTCTTCTGCTTCAGATATTCTGCTATTGACTCCTTCTAAAGTATTTTTATTTATTTATTTATTTATTTATTTATTTTTTGGCACCCAAACAGGGACTTGAATAAAGTATTTTTAATTTCAGTAATTGTGTTGTTTGTCCCTGTATGCTTATTATTTAATTCTTCTAGGTCTTTGTTAATTGATTCTTGCATTTTCTCCATGCTGTTTTCAAGGTTTTTTTATTATCTTTACTATCATTATTATTTGCCTATTTCATCTTCATTTATTTGGACTTCTGTGTTTCTAGTTTGTTCCTTTATTTGTGCAGCGTTTCTCTGCCTTTTCATCATTTTTGAAACTTATTGTGTTTGAGATCTCCTTTTCCCAGGCTTTTCCCAGGCTTCAAAGTTGAATTATTTCTTCCTTTTGGTTTCTGCCCTCCTAAGGTTGGTCAAGTCATTTGTGTAAACTTTGCATTGGGTAAGATATGTGCTGAGTTTTTCTTTTTTATTATTATTATTCTGATGTGCAAGGCTGAGTGAGTTAGTAATCCTGTCTGCTGTTGATTGGGTTTGTATTTTTGTCTTATTTGTTGTTTGGATGAGGTGCCTGCACAGGGTGCTACTGGTGGTTGGGTGATGCCAAGTCTTGTATTCAAGTGGTTTCTTTTGTGTGAGTTCTTACTATTTGATACTCCTTAGGGTTAGGAGTTCTCTGGTTGTCTAAGGTCTTGGTGTTAGTGCTCCCATTCCAAAGGCTCAGGGCTGGATCTCTGGCCAGGAACAGAGATACCACAGGTGCTTTGTTATGGCAATAAGTTAGCTTAAAATAAATATCCAAAAAAGAGAAACCAAAGATGAACCCCAGAGAAATGGCAGTTACAATGTCAGGCAAATAATTGAATATGCAATATATTCCCACATATGAGAATATACACATATACACCCAAATGCAAAATCAAAACAGTCCAACAAAAATAAAGTACAGTAGGTTGAACTGGTGAACAAAGGAAACCAAAAATTATATCTACCAGAAGAAAACTAACTGAAGCACATGCTAGAAGGCAAAACTAGAGCAAGGTGCCAATTGGGGAATAAAGCAATGAAAATAAAACTAACATATACATGGAGAGGAAGGGAATGAAAGAAAAAAAAATCAATATATAAAGTTAAATAGAGGTAATTAAAGAAGATTTATATACATTAAAAATTCACTGTAAGGGGAAAAGAACAGTAGGAAAAGTAAACAAAGCAGTAAATGTACAAAAAATAATAGGTTTAAAAAATGAAAAATTCAAATTATAAAAAGAGAAAAAAATAGGAAAACTCCACAGAAATGCAAAAAACCCAACGTAGAGACAGAGGTTTATAATAGCAATAAAAATGTGACTGAAGGGGAAAAAAAAGTTCAAAATCTCTTTAGGTTTCGTAGCGCCAATAAAATTGACAACTACAAAAGGTGAGAGAAAAGGAAAGAAAAAAGAAAAAAATCCAAAAGAATCTACAGAGCAAGACGAAGCTTAAGAATAATACATGTTTTTCTTGAGTCACTGCTATCAGAGTCCTTTCCCTTGCTGGAAGTCACAGCCCACCTCACCTCCCTAGGATGCCCTCCAAAACTGTGCTGGTCTCTGGATCTGATTTCAGGGCAACTCAGATTCTAATCTGGTCCTACTCCTGTGTTCTTGCCTCCAATATTCACAGTTATCAGAACTAGTGTGTTTTCTTTTGTGGGAGCTCTGAATGTCTTATTATATATTCCACAGAGAGAGCGTCTCCCTAGTTGATCTTGTGGATTTAATATGTAGCTTGTACAGGTGGTAGGAAGGCTTTGGGTCTTCCTTAGCCACACTGCCCCTGGGTTTCAATTGTGATTTTATTTTCACCTCTGCCTTGGACCATCCACTGGGCTTTGCTATTGAGGCTGCCCTGGAGGACTTGGGTTTGCTCCTGTGAGGGCCAGATATGGAGGTGAAGCTGCTTGTGTCCCAGGGGTTCTGGCAGCATCAGATACTCAGGCAAGTTGGCAGCTAGGGCAGCAGTAATATAGTGCTCTAGAAGGGTATCATAACCAGTATTGGCCAATATGCTCCAGTATCCTTTCCTGGAGAACCCTCATCCTTGACAGAGAAGCCTGGCAGGCCACAGTTGACAGATTCACAGAGTTGGACACTATTGAAGGGACCCTACACACATAGACACAAGATTATTTTTTTCTGCCTCTGGCAGCTATGCCCCAGTGAGAATTGAGCATGAAGCTGTCACAGATTCTTGGCCTCTGCCACAGGAGTTATGGCCTTATTAGTGTCTTTTATTCAGCCTCTTGTAACTGGTGATCAGGAGGCCTCTTTGGCCAATCCTTCTCCATAGCTCTGCTCTTTTGGGAACTTAGAGGGCTCCCTTGCCTGGGGTCATAATCTGTTGTTCAGCACATCAGGAACATCAGGAGCATAGAGGGGCCCCCTGGCTGGGGTTCTACTCTGTAGATCTGCATGCAGGGCACTTAAAGGGGCTCCCTGGGTGAAGTCCTACTTTTTAGTTTAGTGAGTCAGGCACTTGGTGGGCCAGCCTGTCTAGTGTTCAGCTGCCGATGCTGTTGGGTTGGGAGAGAGAGGCTATGGTTTTGGCTCCACCCTCTATGATTGGCTTAGCAGTATCAACTTGCTTCCATGGTGCCTGGCATTCCTTCATGGGCATTTCCCATCCTGATATTCTCCCTCACATCCCATCAATCCCTCTCTCCACAGTCAACAGAAGTCCTGGCCCTGGGATTGCTCCAAAATCCCCAAACTGCAGCTCCCAGCTGCTATGCCTTCTAGGGGACCTGCATCAGGGGTGTGTATGTCTGCAGCAAGGACTGTCTGATTCTCATTCCATTTAGGCTGCCACAGATCAGCTGTTTCACTTTCAGCATTACATGTTTCTCCTCTTATTCAATTACCCCGATGTTGGGATTTGACACCTACTTCAGTTCTCCCACCCACAGAGGGCAGAGTCCTACTAACACTCCTGTTTTTCCCCCTCATTCCTTCATCCTACTGAGTTTTGTGGTTCTATATATTCTTTTCCGCTGGTTAGGTAGTCCTGTCAGCTCTCAGCTGGTGTTGCTCAAGCACTTCTGTGTCTGCAGGTGTATTGTTGATGTGTCCATGGAGAGAGATGTACTCCACGTCCACGTACTCCCCCACCACTTTGTTCATCTTCAATTTTTGACTATTAGAAATAATACTGCTATGAACATTCATGTGCACATCTTTGGGTAAACATTATTTTTTCATACTTACTGGTATAAACCTAGGAATGGAATTGCTGGGTCATATGCTAACCCAATGTTTAACTTTTTAAGGAACTTCCAAACTCTTTTTCACTGTGGCTGTACCATTCTGTATCCCATAAGCAATATATGAATGATCAAATATTTTCACATCCTCATCACACTTGTTCTTGTCTGTTCTCCCATTAGAGCCATAGTTTTGGTGTGCCCTGCATGCATAGTTGCCATCTGTATATCTTTATTTAGTGAGTTTCCTGTTTAAATCTTTGTCCATTTTTTTGCATTGTTGTCTTTCACATATTTTGTCAGATTCCCAACATTTCCGTACTTCAATGTTACTGTTATTTTTATTTTAATTTTCAATTGTCTGTCCTAGTATATAGAAAAGCAATTAATTAAAATTTATATATTATATGTATATCTTGCAGGATGGGTTAAATTAATTCTTAGTTTTAGTTATTCTCGTGTTGCCATAGATTTCATTGGGTATTCTTTATAGATGTCACCTATAAATAAAAAGTTTAATTCTTTTTACAAACTGGATAACTTCTCAATCATTTTCTGATATGAATTCATGGACAGAAATTCAATAAAATGATTTGTCATCTTTTTGTTGACCCTGATCTGAGAAGTAAAACATTCAGTGTTCTACAATAAAGTGTGATGTTAGTTACACAGTTTATTCCCTTCATTAGATTGAGGAAATTTTCTATTTCCAGTTTGCTAAGAGTTTTTATATAGAATGTGCTCAGTTGCTCAGTTGTGTACAGCTCTGTAAGACCCCATGGGGTGTAAGCCCAACTGGCTCCTCTA
>SJYA01009321.1:0-11315 GCA_006410615.1 Neotragus moschatus
CCGAATCGCCTTGCCCATTGGATTTCTGCCACGTGATCGTTTCACGGGTGGGATTCCCACGCTGGCTCCTGGCAGCAACCCACTCCAGTGTTCTTGCCTGGAGAATCCCAGGGACAGGGAACCCTGGTGGGTTGCTGTCTATGGGGTCGCAGATTCGGACATTACTGAAGCAACTTAGCAGCAGCAGCAGCAGCTTGATAGGCATTGCATTGAATCTATAGATTGCTTTCTGTAGTATACTCATTTTCGGTATATTATTTCTTCAGATTCATGAACGCGGCCTATTTCTCCATCAATTTGGGTCTTCTTTGAATTCTTTCACCGGTGTTTTATTGTTTTTTATTTATATATGTCTTTTGCTTCTTTAGGTAGATATATTCCTAAGTATTTTATTGTATTCATTGTAATGGTGAATGGAATTGTTTCCTTAACTTCTCTTTCTGTTTTCTCATTGCCAGTGCTGTGTGTTGACTTTATATACTGCAATTTTGCTATATTCATTTATTAGCTCTAGTAATTTTCTGGTGGAGTTTTTAAGGATTTCAATATACAGAATCATGTCATCTGTAAACAGTGAGAGTTTTACTTCTTCTTTTCCAATTTGGAGGCTTTTTATTTCTTTTTTTGTTCTGATTGCTGTGGCCAAAACTTGCAAAACTATGTTGAATAGTAGTAATGAGGGTGGTCACTCTTGTCATGTTCCTGACTTTAGGGGAAATGCTTTCGATTTTCCACCTTTGAGGATAATGTTTGCTGTGGGTTTGTTATAAATGTATATGTGTATACATTTTATATTATGTTGAAGTATGTTCCTTCTATTCATGCTTTCTGGAGGGCTTTTATCATAAATGGATGTTGAATTTTGTCAAAGGCTTTCTCTGCATCTATTGAGATAATCATATGGTTCTTATATTTCAATTTATTTATTTTCAATTTAATGTGGTGTATTACATTGATTGATTTGTGGATGTTGAAGAATCCTTGCGTCCCTGGGATAAAGCCCACTTGGTCATAATGTAAGATGTTTTTCCTATGTTGTTAGATTCCGTTTGCTAGTATTTTGTTAGGGATTGCTGCGTATATGTTCATCAGTGATATTGGCCTGTAGTTTTCTTTATTTGTGGCATCTTTGCCTGGATTTGCTATTAAAGTGATGGTGGCCTCATAGAATGAGTTTGGAATTTGACCCTCCACTACAATTTTCTGGAAGAGTTTGTGTAGGATAGGTGTTACCTCTTTTCTAAATTCTTAGTACAATTCAGGTTTGAAGCTGTCTGGTCCTGGGCTTTTGTTTGCTGGAAGACTTCTGATTACAGTTTTCATTTCGATGCATGTGATGGGTCTGTTAAGATTTTCTATTTTTTCCTGGTTCACATTTAGAAAGTTGTACTTTTCTAAGAATTTATCCATTTCTTCCATGTTGTTCATTTTATTGGCATATAGTTGCTGCTAGTAGTCTCTTACGATCTTTGTATTTCTGTCTTGTCTTTTGTGATCTCTTCTTTTTCATTTCTAATTTTATTGATTTGATTTTTCCCCTTTAATTTTTCTTGAGTCTAGCTATTGGTTTGTCAATTTTATTTATCTTCTCAAAGAACCAGCTTTTGCATTTCTTGACCTTTACTGTGGTTTCTTTTGTTTCTTTTGCATTTATTTCTTCCCTAATTTTTAAAAATAAATTTATTATTTTAATTGGAGGTTAATTACTTTACAATACTGTATTCTTTCCTTCTAAAAATGCTGAGGTTCTTCATTTCTTCCATTTCAAGTGGCTTTAGCTGTAGAATTAGGTTATTTATTTGACTTTTGTTGTTGTTGTTGTTTCTTAAGTTTAGCCTGTATTGTATGAACCTTCCCCATAGCACTGATTTTACAGTTTCCCATAGGTTTGGGATTATTGTGTTTTAATTTTCATTTGTTTCTATCTATTTGTATTATTTTTTTTTTATTTCTTCTGTGATTTGTTGGTTAATCCGCAGCATGTTGTTCAGCCTCTATATGGTGGAATTTTAAAGTTTTTGTCCTGTTCAGTTCAGTTCAGTTCAGTCACTTAGTCAAAGCCAAATCTTTGCAACCTCATGAAATGCTGTACGCCAAGCTTTCATGTCTTCTGTGATTTGTTGGTTATTCTACAGCATGTTGTTCAGCCTCTATATGGTGAAATTTTTAATAGTTTTTCTCCTGTTCAGTTCAGTTCAGTTCAGTCACTCAGTCAAATCCAAATCTTTACAACCTCATGAAATGCTGTACGCCAAGCTTCCATGTCCATCACTAAATCCCAGTGTTCACTCAGACTCACGTCCGTTGAGTCAGTGATGTTATCTAGCCATCTCATCCTCTGTTGTCCCCTTTCCTCCTGCCCCCAATCTCTCCCAACATCAGAGTATTTTCCAATGGCTCAACTCTTCGTATGAGGAGGCCAAAGTACTGGAGTTTCAGCTTTAGCATCATTCCTTTCAAAGAAATCCCAAGGGCTGATCTCCTTCATAATGGACTGGTTGGATCTCCTTGGAGTCCAAGGGACTCTCAAGAGTCTTCTCCAACACCACAGTTCAAAAGATTCAATTCTTTAACACTCAGCCTTCTTCACAGTCCAACTCTCACACCCATTCATGACCATTGGAAAAACCATTGCCATGACTAGACGGACCTTAGTCGGCAAAGTAATGTCTCTGCTTTTGAATATGACATCTAGATTAGTCGTAAATTTTCCAAGGAGTAAGTGGCTTTTAATTTCATGGCTGCAGTCACCATCTTCAGTGATTTTGGAGTGCCCCCAAAATAAAGTCTGACACTGTTTCCACTGTTTCCCCATCTATTTCACATGAAGTAATGGAACCAGATGCCATGATCTTCATGCTCTGAAAGTTGAATTTTAAGCAACTTTTTCACTGTCTTCTTTCAGTTTCATCAGGAGGACTCTTACTTCCTCTTCACTTTCTGCCATAGGGTAGTGGTATCTGCATTTCTGTGGTTATTGAGATTTCTCCTGACAATCTTGATTCCAGCTTGTGTTTCTTCCAGTCCAGCGTTTCTCATAATGTAGTCTGCATAGAAGTTAAATAAGCAGAGAGACAAAATACAGCCTTGAGGTACTCCTTTTCCTATTTGGAAGCAGTCTGTTGTTCCATGTCCGGTTCTAACTGTTCCTTCCTGACCTGCAGACAGGTTTCTCAAGAGGCAGGTCAGGTGGTCTGGTATTCCCATCTCTTTCAGAAGTTTCTATAGTTTCTTGTGATTCACACAGTCAAAGGTTTTGGTATAGTCAATAAAGCAGAAATAGATGTTTTTCTGAAACTCTCTTGCTTTATCCATGTTTCAGCAGAAATTGGCAATTTGATCTCTCATTCCTCTGCCTTTTTTAAACCAGATTGAACATCAGGAAGTTCACGTTTCACGTATTGCTGAAGCCTGGCTTGGAGAATTTTGAACATTACTTTACTAGCATGTGAGATGAGTGCAATTGTGCGGTAGTTGGAGCATTTTTTGACATTGTCTTTCTATCGGATTGGAATGAAAACTGACCTTTTCCAGTCCTGTGGCCACTGCTGAGTTTTCCAAATTTGTGGGCATATAGAGTGCAGAACTTTCACAGCATCATCTTTCAGGATCTGAAACAGCTCAACTGGAATTCCATCACCTCCACTAGCTTTGTTCGTAGTGATGCTTTCTAAGGCCCACTTGACTTCACATTTCAGGATGTCTGGCTCTAGATGAGTGATCACACCATCATGATTATCTGGATCATGAAGATCATTTTTTCTACACTTCTTCTGTTTATTCTTGCCACCTCTTTTTAGTATCTTCCGCTTCTGTTAGGTCCAGAACATTTCTGTCCTTTCTCAAGCCTATTTTTGCATGAAATGTTCCCTAGGTATCTCTAATTTTCTTGAACAGATCTCCAGTTTTTCCCATTCTGTTCTTTTCCTCTATTTCTTTGCATTGATCACTGAAGAAGGCTTTCTTCTCTCTTCTTACTATTCTCTGGAACTCTGCATTCAGATGCTTATATCTTTCCTTTTCTCCATTGCTTTTCAACCTCTCTTTTTTTCACAGCTATTTGTAAGGCCTCCCCAGACAGCCATTTTGCTTTTTTGCATTTCTTTTCCATGGAGATAGTCTTGATCCCTGTCTCCTGTACAATGTCACAAACCTCATTCTATATTTCATCAGGCTATAAGATCTAGGCCCTTAAATATATTTCTCACATCCACTGTATAATCATAAGGGATTTGGTTTAGATCATACCTGAGTGGTCCAGCAGTTTTCTCTACTTTCTTCAATTTGAGTCTGAATTTGGTAATAAGAAGTACTTGATCTGAGGCATTGTCAGCTCCTGGTCTTGTTTTTGTTGACTTTCTAGAGCTTCTCCATCTTTGCTTGTAAAGAATATAATCAAATATTTCATTGTTGACCATCTGGTGATGTACATGTGTAGAGACTTTCCTTGTGTTGTTGGCAGACAATGTTTGCTATGACCAGTGCATTTTCTTGATGAAACTCTATTAGTCTTTGACCTGCTTCATCCACATTCCAAGGCCTAATTTGCCTGTTACTCCAGGTGTTTCTTGACTTCCTACTTTTTCATTCCAATCCCCTGCAATGAAAAGGACATCTTTTTGTTTTTAGTTCTAAAAGGTCTTGTAGGTCTTCATAGAACCATTCGACTTCTGTTTCTTCAGTGTTACTGGTTGGGCATAGACTTGGATAACTGTGATATTGAATGGTTTGCCTTGGAGACAAACAGAGATCATTCTGTCATTTTTGAGTTTACATCCAAGTACTGCGTTTTGGACTCTTTTGTTGAAAATGATGTCTACTCCATTTCTTCTGAGGGCTTCCATCCTGCAGTAGTAGGTATAATGGTCATCTGAGTTAAATTTACCCATTCCAGTCCATTTTAGTTCGCTGATTTCTAGAATGTTGATTTCACTCTTGCCAACTGTTGTTTGACACTTCCAATTTGCTTTGACTCATAGACCTGACATTCCAGGTTCCTATGCAATATGCCTCTTTCCAGCATCAGCCCTTAATTCTATCACCAGTCACATCCACAGCTGGGTATTGTTTTTGCTTTGACTCCATCCCTTCATTCATTCTGGAGTTATTCCTCCACCGATCTTCAGTAGTATATTGGGAACCTACTGCCCTTGGGAATTCCTCTTTCAGTATCCTTTCATTTTGCTTTTTCATACTGTTCATGGAGTTCTCAAGGTAATAATACTGAAGTGGTTTGCCATTCCCTTCTCCAGTAGACCACATTCTGTCAAACCTCTCCACCATGAGCCGCCCATCTTGGGTTGCCCCATGGGCATGGCTTGGTTTCATTGAGTTAGACAATGCTGCAGTCCTAGTGTGATTAGATTGACTAGCTTTCTGTGAGTATGGTTTCAATGTGTCTGCCCTCTGATGCCCTCTTGCAACAACTACCATATTACTTGGGTTTCTCTTACCTTGGGCGTGGGGTGTCTTTTCACGACTGCTCAAGCAAAGCAAAGCCATTTCTCCTTACTTTGGATGAGGGGTATCTCCATACCGCCCCCTTTCTGACTTTCAATGTGGAATAGCTCCTCTAGGCCTTCCTGTTCCCCGGGCAGCCACTGCTCCTAGGGTTGGTCCTCCTGACCTCCGCTCCTGGCTTTGGGTATGGGTTGGCTCCTCAAGGCCACCTCACCTGGCCTCAGGTGCAAGGTGACTTCTCGCGGCCGACTCTGAAGTTGGATGTTGGGTAGACCCTCTGGGCTGCCACCCATGAAGTTGAACTCGGAATGTCTCCTCCCGACCTCCATTGACCATGGATGCGGGTTAGCTCCCGCTTGTCACCACCCCTGACCTCAGACTTGGGCAGCTCCTCTTAGCCGTTCCTGTGCTGTCACAACCTGTCACTATCGCCCACTACCCCTGACCTGAGAAGTGGGATAATTCCTCTTAGCCCTGCTGTGTGTGCTGGGTCAGAGACGCCTGTAGTTAGTGTACCTGGTCGCAGCCATTGACATCTAATCTTATTGCATTGTGGTCAGAAAAGTTGCTTGGAATTATTTCAACTTTTTTGAATTTACCAAGCCTAGGTTTATGCCCTAGGATATGATCTATCCTGGAGAAAGTTCCATGTGCACTTGAGAAAAAGGTGAAATTCATTGTTTTAGAAAGGAATGTCCTGTAGATATCAATTAGGTTTAACTGATCTATTGTTTAATTTAAAGTTTGTGTTTGCTTGTGTTTGTGTTTGTGTCTGCTTGCTTGCTTGTGTTTAATTTAAAGTTTCGGATTAGTTGATCTGTCCATGGGTGTGAGTAGGATATAAAAGTCTCCCACTATTATTGTATTATTGTTAAATTTCCCTTTTATACTTGTTAGAGTTTGTCTTACATATTGGAGTGATCCTATATTGGGTGCATATATATTTATAATTGTTATATCTTCTTCTTGGATCGATCCTTTAATCATTATGTAGTGTCCTTTATCTCTTTTCTCAGCCTTATTTTAAACTATATTTTACCTGATATGAGTATTGCTACTCCTGCTTCCTTTTAGTCTCTATTTGTGTGGAATATCTTTTTCCAGCTCTTCACTATCAGTCTGTATGTGTCCCTTGCTTTGAGGTGAGTCTCCTCTAGACAACATATATAGGGGTCTTGTTTGTATATCCATTCAGCCAGTCTTTGTCTTTTGGTTAGGGCATTCAACCATTTACATTTAAGTTAATATTGATAAATATGATCCCATTTCTATTTACTTTGTTGTTTGGGGTTCAAGTTTATGCACCTTTTCTGTGTTTCCTGTCTAGAGAATATCCTTTAGCATTTGTTGGAGAGCTGGGTTGGTAGTACTGAATTATCTCAGCTTTTGCTTCTCTGTAGAGTTTAGATTTCTGCTTCATGTTTGAATGAGATCTTTGCTGGGTATAGTGATCTGGGCTGCAGGTTATTTTCCTTAATCACTTTAAGTATATCTTGCTATTCGCTTCTGTCCTGTAGAGTTTCTATTGAAAGATCAGTTGTTATCCTTATGCTAATCCCCTTCTGTGTTATTTGCTGGTTTTCCCTTGCTGCTTTTAATATTTGTTCTTTGTGTTTGACCTTCCTTAATTTGATTAACATGTGTCTTTGTGTGTTTTGCCTTGGTTTTATTTTGTTTGGTACTCTCTGGGTTTCTTTGACACAGGCGGTTATTTCCTTCCCCATTTTAGGGAAATTTTCAACTATTATCTCCTGAAGTATTTTCTCAAGGTCTTTCTTTTTGTCTTCAACTTCCAAGACTCTCATGATTCGAATGTGGGTGTATTTAACATTGTCCCAGAGGTCTCTGAGATAGTCCTCATTTCTTTTTGTTTTCCATTTTTCCTCTCTGATTCACTTATTTCTACTATCTATCTTCTCCCTCGCTTATCCTATATTCTGCTTCTGTTATTCTTCTGTTTGTTCCATCCAGTTTTTTTTTTTTTTTTATCTCATTTATTGCACTATTCGTTATATATTGACTTTTTTTATTTCTTCTAGGTACTTTTTTTTTTCTTTCTTTCTTTTTTTTTTTTTTAATTCTGGGTACTTAAACCTTTCTTGCATCTTTTCAGTCCTTGACTCCAGGCTGTTTATCTGTGATTCCAACATGTTTTCAATATTTAGAACCATTTTCATTATCATTATTCAGAATTATTTGTCAGGTAGATTCTCTCTCTCTTACTCTTTTGTTGGGTTTGGTGGGAATTTATCCAGTTCCTTTACTTGCTCAATATTCCCCTTTCTCTTCATTTTCTTTGTATTGCTGTGTTTGGGATGGCCTTTCTTATTCTGGCAGTTTGTGGAATTATCTTTATTATGGCATTACCTTGCTGTGGGTGGGTTTTAGGGTGGCTTGTGAAGGTTTCCTGGTTAGGGAAGCTTGTGTCTGTGTTCTGGTGTGTGGAGCTCGATCTTTTCTTTCTGGAGTGCAATGAAGTATCAAGTAGTCAGTTTTGAGATGTCAGTTGGTTTGGTGCAGCCTATATGTTGACGTTTAAGGTGATATACCTGTGTTGCTGGAGAATTTGCATGGCATGTCTCTCTCTGGAACTTGTTGGTCATTGGGTGGTGCTTGGTTTCAATGTAGCTTTGGAAATGTTTCATGAGCTCCTATCAAGTTTTCTTCCCTGGAGTCAGGAGTTTTCTGATGCACTCAGGTTTTGGATGGAAGCCTGCCACCTCTGGTTTTCAGTCTTATTCTTATAGTAACCTCAAGACTTCTCCATCTATACAGCACCAATGGTAAAACATCTAGGTTAATGATGAAAAGTTTCTCCACAGTGAGGTACATAGAGATACGTGGAGAAGAAAAGAGGGAGGATGGAAATAGAGGTGACCAGGAGGAGAAGAGGGGGAATCAAATGGGGAGAAAGCAAGCTAGCTAGTAATCACTTCTCTATGTGCTCTCCACAGTCTGGATCCTTCAGAGTTGTTCATGGAGTTACACAGAGAAAAGAAGAGGGAGGAAGGAGACAGAGGTGGCCAGGAGGATAAAAGGAGGAATCAAAAGGAGAGAGACTGGTCTAGCCAGTATTCAGTCGCCTAAGGGTTCTCCCAGCCCGGAAGACAGAAAGAGATTCACAGAGTTGGGTAGAGAAGAGAAGATGGAGGGTGGAGATGAGAGGCAACCTGGTGGAGAAAAAGGAGAGTCCAAAGGGAGAGAGATTAATGCAGCCAGTAATCTCGCTCCCAAGTAAAACTGGGTACTGAAGATTGGTTCTTAAATGTACAAAACTGATAACAAATACAGAAAAGCAAAGATAAAAGTCTAAAGTAGAGGTTAGATTCTCAAAAATACAATATTAAAGAAAAAAAGGTCACAAAACATTATATATATATATGAATTATTATATATATATGTATGAAGTTTGCTTTAAAAAGTCTTTTTTTGTAAAGTAATATTGGATTATAAAAGTGAAAATTAAAGGAGTAATACAGGATTTAATTTTAACTATTTAAAAAATTTAAATATTATGATAGTAAAAGTATATCTAGGAGTTTCTCTGGTGTTGTTGTGGGCCATGTAGGGTGAGTTCATTTTCAGATATTTCCTAGATCAAGTTTACACTTCTCAAGATCTATAGGCCCCTTCCTATGTAGTCAGTGCTAACTGCAGGGTTTTAATCTATTGCATCTGTCACTTCCAAATCAGTTTCCTTTGTTTATTTTAGCTTCTTTTGTTTCCTAGCCTTTTCAGTGTTTAATTTCCACACTGCCACACAAGAAGGCAGTGATGGTCACTTTTTTAGGCTTATTTGTTCAATAGTGCTGTGGGGAGAGAGGAACACTGCAAACATACATCACTGACATGTGTGTGGATTGTTCACAGTGTCTCGGCCACACTGGGTTTATCCCCACTCGTGGCATGTGTGCTTTCCGAGTCTACATTGTTCAAGCTCTAGGTTGCTCTGCCAGGAACTGTTTGAGGTGGGCTCTGGGTTACATGAACTTCCATGTCTAAGCCACATGAGTGCAAGTTCTATGGTACTCCACAAAGGTGTAGACTTTGTTGGGCCTGTATTTTGTGCCCTTCCCAGGTCCGAGCACCTCAGGTGACCAGGTGCTTTAAGAGTGCAGCCTCCTCCAAGTGGAGGCTGAGATTTATCGCCTTCCCATCCCCTACCACTTGGTTTTCTGGGTGTAAAATGGGTGTGCCTTATCAGGTGTGCTGTGTGTCACTTCTGGGTAGCTGATCTCTGGCTGCAACCCTCCTGGCAGATGTCGACCATCCAGAATCCCAAGAAGCCTTGGTTATCAATGAAACCTGCTTGCAGCTTGGTAGATGATGCCTCAGGGGGGTGACAGTTGCCCCCTTTTGGGCTCTGGCTGCTGCCTGTCTCTGGTGGGCCACAGGATGTTTCAGGGCCAGATAGCTCTGCTCAGTCCTTTGTTCTGTGAGCAAGCCTGGCAGTGTCTTACGTTAAGGCTTTTTGTGAGATAGCTAATCACAGTCTGGGTTGCTCTATCTAGTTAATTTCCTCAGAATGCCCTCGGAGCATTCCAGCCCAGTCCTTACCGTAAACAATGCAGCCCTCACTTCCCTGTCCAGTCCGTGCTTGCTAGTGGCAGATGTGAACCTCTGCGCTTCCTCTCTGATAGGAGTTATCTTTAGGCACATAATTTGTGGGTTTAAATTATTTATTTATTTTTCCTCCCATTTATGTTGCCCTCTGAGTTTCCAAGACTTACCACTGACTCGCTGGTGAAAGTGTTTCCTGGTGAGTAGAAACTTCGGTTTCTTTTAAGACTCCCTTCCCAGGATGGATCTCCATCCCTACCTCATTTATCTTTCTTTTTATCTTTTATATTTTCCCCTACCTCCTTTCGAAGACAATGAGCTGTATTTCTCGGTGCCTGATGTCCTCTGCCAGCATTTAGAATCTGTTTTGTGGAATTTGCTCAGTGTTCAAATGTTCCTTCAATAAATTTGTGGGGCAGAAAGTGGTATCCCCGTCCTATTCCTCCACCATCTTAGGACCACCTCATGGTTATTCCTTTAGACAGCATTGGCAACATCAAGTCATGTCCTTGTTTTACTATGGTAATCCACATAAGAAACACCAAGTTAACACCATTCTCATTCTTGCAGCTAATAGGCAATTAAATCTGTGGAATATTTTTGTAGGTAAGGGAGATGTTCACACAGCACACTCTTTTTCTTTCACTGAAACTTTCATTAAATGTAGGTGATAATACCATGTTTTCGAGANGTTTTATTATGGTAATCCGCATAAGAAACACCAAGTTAAGTTCACCATTCTCATTCTTGCAGTTAATAGGTAGTGAAATTTGTGGAATATTTGTGTAGATAATGGAGTTGTTCACACAGCACACTCTTTCTTTCACTGAAACTTTCATTAAATATAGGTGATAATACCATGTTTTCGAGAAGTAAGCATTTTACAGTAATTGTAAGAAATATTGAAATTGGTGTCCTTAGTTATCACTTAAATCACAAAATCCAATGGCCTTGGTTTAGATTTCAGGCATCTTACTATGTTGTCAAATTCAAATGCTTTGAGAAATGTCATCTTAAATATGATCACATCTTCTATTTCATTGCCATATACTGATTATTCCTTCTCACTTCGTTGTAACTTATTTTCATATTTTTCTTTGAGAGGCAGGTCCTTCTCACAAAGAACGAGATTAATCCACTCAGTCCTTTGTGACTAAGGACTTAGTGATTAATCCACTAAACCTTTGCATGGATAAGGACATCAAATAGATCATGTTTAAAAACTACTGTGTTTGTTCCCTCATGAAAACATATTATTAAATTGTAACTCAATTGCCTTATCAAGAGAAGCATGG
>SJYA01009322.1:0-15115 GCA_006410615.1 Neotragus moschatus
CTCCTTTAGGCTGCCAGCAGCTTCCTAAACACATCTGACCCTGGCCTTCCCATGCCCAGCGCCCTCCTGGGACTCCCCACCTAGACCACACAGGGTCAGCAGAGGGCAGCATCACCCTACAGCTGAGAGGACGCCTGGCCAGGCACTTTCTGAGACTCACAGAGCCCACCACGTGTACTGCGACAAGCCAAACACAAACTGAACTGTCCCCTTCCTTGTTTCTGGACCTTCTGCCCCTATTATTGTGACCGATCTGTCGAGTATGTGCGTGCTCAGTCTCTCAGCTTCGTTTAACTCTTTGCAATCCCATGGACAGTAGCTCGCCAGGCTCCTCTGTCCATGAGGTTTTCCAGGCAAGAATACTGGAGCAAGTTGCCATTTCCTGCTCCAGGAGATCTTCCTGACCCAGGGATTGAACCTGCATCTCCCGCACTGCAGGAATTCTTGACCATCTGAGCCACCAAGGAAGCCCCAGACTTAAGGTTATGTTCTGCTCCGTGGTGTTTTTTGAGGGTGTTGTTTAGTTGCCAAGTTGTGTCTGACTCTTGCGACCCCATCGACTATATCCTACCAGGCTCCTTTGTCCATGGGATTTTTCGGGAAAGAATACTAAGAGTGGGTTGCCATTTCATTCTCCAGGGGATCTTTCTGACCCAGGGATCAAAATCCCTTCTCCCTGCATTGGCAAGTGGATTCTTTACAATTGAGTCACCAGAGAAGCCTCAAAACATCACCCTGCTTTGGCCAGTAATTGAACTCGGGCCTCCCACGTGGCAGGCGAGAATTCTACCACTGAATCACCAGTGCTGTGGTTGAGCGTGTAGTTTACAGAAAAGACCCCTACGGTCTGGGCAGGCGACTCCATCAATACTCATACATTGATCTTCTTTTTGTAACTGAAATGGCTAGAATTTGCATTTGTCTTTTTTGATTTTAACTTGTGGTTGCAGTCTAAAAGCTCTGCATAAGAAAAAGGCCACATCAGCAGAAAACTGTCTCTCGGCTTTGGGTCACCAGCAGTTCAGACAGCAGGGCTGACCCTGTCATGGACTCTGCATGGAGTGGGCCAGAGACAAGTGGCTCGCTGTCACAGACCTTCTTCCAGGGAATGGGGAATTTTTTAAAAATACAGATCTCTGCATGACACTTTCCTGCCAAAATCCTCCACAGCCTTCCTGTAACCACCAGGATAAAGACCACACCCCTCCCTTGGCCGCAGACCCCTGTGTGTCTAGCCCCCGCCAGCTTCCTCAGCTCCGTCTTGCACACACTCCGGATTTGGCTTCAGCCACACTAGCCTCCCTTTCTGCTCTTCAGACGTGCTTTACTCCCTCTGCCTTCTGCCCCAGGACCTTTGCACATGCTGCTCCAGCCTTCCTGGCCTAGTGGACTCTTACTCATCCTTCAGATTATAGCTCAGAAGTTATCTCCTCTAAGCAGCCCTTCCTGATCACATAGCCCCTCTTGCGAGCTGCCCCAGTTCACAGCCACTGTACGCCTCTCCTAGGAATCCATAGCCACTGCCGATCTCTCCAGGTATCCGTAGGCACAGCCAGATGGCACAGATAAATATGTGGCGATCGGTGGGCTGTGATCCCCAGAAGGTCAGGGCTGGGTTTCGGTCAGTCCTGCCTCCCGGCCCCCAGCCGAGGCTTGACCCTTGATGGGCCCTCAATAACTGTTGGTGGAATGAATGAGCAAACAACAGGGAGTGATCCATGAACCAGCAAAGTGAGATGGTTAGCGAGGGCCTATCCACAGCCAGCCTGCTCTGGAAGGGCCTCGTTTTACAGAAAAGGAATCTGGGGCCCAGAGAGGTCAAGATGCCTGGCCTGGGCCACACAGTTAATCTGAGGCAGACCAACCCCTAGAGCTACCCTCAGGAAGAACTCATTTCCTCTGAGGCTCTGACAGATGTAAGAGTTGGCCAAAGATCCCAGAGACGGGAAGGTCCAGGCTGGCCATGAGGCCCTGTTTCCGGTGGACTAAAGCCACAGCTGTTACCCAACCGCCCCTTCAGTCCCGTCTTCCAAAGGAGACCAAGACTCCTCAGGGCCTGCAGCCAGCGTCAGGCAGTCTGGGGACACCAGCCTTGCTCTGCCTCCTGCCCCAGTGCCCCAGTGCCCTTCCTGTCTCCACAGGTCAGACCCTTCCCAGGACCCCTGGCCATGCCTCACCTTCTGCTCTGGAAGTAGACGTACTCAAAGGGCAGCGTGCAAGGCAGCAGCAGGTAGATCAGCACCCGCCCAGGCCCCGAGCGGCAAAAAGAGGCCCAGGCACTGGGGTCCCGAATGCAGGCTTTCTTCAGTGCTGCGAGAGAGGCCACAGTTGCCCCTCGCCCCTCCAGCCACCCCCTCAAGGTCATCCTTAGGGAAGACAGCCCAAGCCCCCTCTCTACCTCCCACGGCCCACAGAAGACACCCCCACTTCCAGCCAGTCTGCAGGGGAAGCAGCTGCATTGATGGAGCCACGCCCAGGCTCCCTCGTTGGTCCTGAAATGGCAGAGTGTGCCCTTTCACAGATGAGTAGACTGAGGCTCAGAGTGGAGCAGTGACTCGCCCAGGTCCATTGCCAGGAAGTGGTGGGGCCAGGACAGAGCCTGTCAGGCTCCCTGCACTCCTTCCACCTCTCCTGCCCCTCTGGAAAGTCTGCTGTGGCCCCTGAGGGGACAAGTGCCCACCATACCTCCTTCCCATAACATCAACGCTACTGATGACAGCAGCTGTGCCCACACGACCACTTCCTAAGCCCCCAACCCTTTAACTGATCAGAGTGCAAGGGCCCAGCATCCTGGCTGGGACACAGCCAGAACCCGAATTCTGACCTCCAAACTATGGCTTGGCCATGCACACACCACCAGCCTCAACTCTAGGTTCCTGAAAACACAGTCCCAAGACCTGGCTCCCTGTAACCTGCCATGTGGCCTAGGGTGGGTCCCTTCCTGTCCCTGAACCAGGTCACCACCTCTGAAAAACGGGATACAGGTAGTAACTCCATCAGCAGAGGAGGCCAGGATTAGGGTTAGGAGATGCTGGAAAGGCCTTCAGAGAAGCTCTCTGGTGCCCCCTTGTGGCCGCGGGGACACCGCCGGGGTTCCAGAGCCCCAAGATTGGACCTCAGGAGCTCAGCGTGGATGCAGACTTATGTCTTTGTGCCCTATGTGGTCTCCCAGGCAGAAAGAGAGGCTCGCCTCATTTCCTCACCCACCCCCTTGCCCCTTCTCTGGGCTCAACCACCGTCACCTCTCCTCCCAGCTTCCCACCTCTTCAGCCTGTCCCCTCCCAGCTGGGTGCAGCCAACACCGGGACCCAGAGTTTAGAGCAGTCGTGAACTCTGAAAGTGAGGAGTCACCAGTGAGTGGCTCCCAGTCTCTTTCCTCCTGCAGCTTTGGAGGCCTTCTGCCCCACCCTCCAATCGTCCCCAAGCTGATCTCTGCTCACCCGCCTCTCCCTCAGCTGCAGGGGCCTCCTCCCCTCCCCACATACCCCAGGACATTTGCACAGGCCATGCCCACTGCCTGGGTGCTCATCTGGCCCCTCTTTTGCTTGGCCAACTCCTCTGTTCACACTTCACTTAGATGCTGCTCAGACTCCCACTCCCACGACCACGACATGTGCCTGTCCTTTCCTGTTGGGGCCTTTGTGGCATTTAGGTCACCGAGCAGGAGGGCTGACTAATTGCTTTGTCAGCTAGGTGGCCTTGGGCAGGTCGCTTAAGCTCTCTGTGCGATGGTTTCCTCACCTGTCCAGTGGGGACCGTTCAGCACCATCCTCAGAGTATCTGGGGCAGGCAGTGGGGCAGGGGTAAAATGAGTCTGTCTCCACCTGGAGAGCCTGTGTGTGCCTCTCCTTTGCCCCTCAGCACCTTCTGCCCTTCCCTGGGCAGTGGGCAAAGACCTGGCTTTCTTAGGCACAGACTTGGGTTCGAATCCCCCAGGTGTAGGTCCTGAGACCTTGGTGAGCCACTTCCCTTCTCTGAGCTTCAGTTTCCTCATCAGCGAAATAGGCAACGAAAAACACTCAGGCCCGCTTGGGTTGTGGTGAGGAGTGAAGGGGGCAATGTGTAAGAGGCGTGGGCGCTACGCGTGGCACGCCTGAGTTCTGTCCTCTTGCAGACCACGAGCACCTTCAAGGTGGGGTCCCCGGCCCAGGCCCCCCGCGTGCAGAGCGCCTGGAAGATGAACGTGGACAGGATGGGAAGGGCAGTACCAGCCTCCAGCTCTGGGCAGAGCTGCTCAAAGTCGGGCACGTCCTTGACCAGCACATTGGGCACTGCCCAGTTTAGCGACCGGCCTCTGTCGTGGGCAGCATCTGAGGTCCCATCAGCTGGAGCTGGGGGCTCCTTAGACACTAAGCTCCACAGCACTGGCTCCCTGGTGAATCCTGGGTGGGGGGAAAGAGGGGACACAACGGGTCAGCCCAGCTGGAGCCTCTCAGCGACAGTGACCCCCCCACACACACAGCGCTCCACGCTGCCCTCACCACCCGCCCCCCTCGATGCTCGAACCCAGCTCTGGGGACCCGTTGGCCACAGGATGAGTGGACCCTTGGCTGGTCCTGAATGACTTCGTCCTGAGCTCCCTGGCCCTGTTCTGTCTGCCGTCTGAGTGCTCTGCACTTTCTAGTGGTTGACAGAGCCCAGGCCCAAAAGACCCAGCCCAAGGCTCAGATCCTGGGGTCTAACAGCTCTGTACATGGCTTTCCTCCCTAGAAAACGAGGGGAAAATTAGGACCTGCTGTGTGTGGTTGTTTGGGTGCAATGAGTCAGATACAGTGAGCGCACGGCGCTCGAGCCCAGGTCTGAGCTCTCTGCGTCTGAGCACGTGCTGTGTGCTCCGTGAATGCTTCCTGCTGCTGAGGGTTTGGAGCCATAGCGTGGGGGTCAAGGGTCATGGACCCTGGAGCCAGAAGGCCTGAGTTCAAGACTCAGCCCTACCATGTTGAAGAGCATGGCCCTGTGGGATGACAGCCAAGCTCTCCAGCTAAGAAGACCTCTCTGACCTCCCAGTGCTCCATCTCTCTCTCTCTCTCTCTCTCTCTCTCTCTCTCTCACACACACACACACACACACACAGAGACAATCCTATGGCCCCACTGAGGTATGCACCCTCGAAGTGCCAAGTTCTGTTCCTTTGCTCTTGCTCTTCCTCTCCCTACCTAGAGTGCCCCCTTCTTTCCCATTGTCAATATTTCTGCAGCCCTCATGACTAGTTAAAACCCAGCTTATCAGTCACCACCTCCAGAAGCCCTCGTTGCCCACCCAACCCACCAGACTGGGTCAGGTGCCCCCGCTGGGCTCCCGTGACCCTGAGCATCCCTCCATCATCCCTAGGGGATGTCTCTCTCTTGATCTGTCCCCCTGGCACCAGGCAGTGGGCAGCTGGAGACTAGGACACATGTGTGATTTCTCCCTGGGTCCCCAGCATCCAGCACAGAGCAGATGCTGAGGAAGAGAATGAATGAGCCAAGGTCCTTGAGAACTCAAATAGCTGAGAGGCGGATCCACCTGGCACTCACATTGCAGGGGTGGGGGGGTGATGCCCAGGTCCTGTGGGGGGCCGCCACCTACCACGTCTCTCCAGGAACCTCAGGGCATCCAGGTAGCCTTGTCTGCAGCTGTCGGCCATTACCTGCCAGCACACAGATCAGGCTGAGGTGCAGCAGGCTTGCACCTACCCCTCGAGCCAGTAGCCACAGGCCAGAGACTCATCTTCAGCTGGACCCCAGGGCAGCTTGTGCTTCCCGAGACCCCCTCTCAGCAGGGCTCGAGGATCCCGAGGGTCTCTGGCCAGCACTGGACGGGGAGAGTCCCAGCACCTCGGGGAGACACGTCTTCTCCAGCAACTCCCTCCCTACAGCTTCATTCACCTTCCCACTCTGAGACGCCCTGGCTAGGGGCTTTTGCTCCAGACTCTTCTTTCTCTGGCCTCAGTTTCCTCCTCTGGAAAAAGGCCTGGCCAGGGATGCCTGGGCCCCTACAGATCAATACACGGCAGTGCCCTTTGTCCTTGGATGTTCGTGCCCAGGACCGCCCTGAGATGGCCAAGGCTCTCAGTGAGAGCCCTACAGGAGCAGGGAGTCACCTGCAGGCCCAGGAAGGCTTGAGAGTGACTTCTCGACGGCTGCACCACCTTTCTGAGAGCCTTGCCTTCCTTGGCTGTAAAATTGGGCTGAGATTTCCTGTCCACTCCATGGGTGTAGGGAGGATCAGCTTAAATGAACAGGACTTTGTTTCATGAATTACAAAATACTACACAGCCATGAGAGAAGTGGAGGACTAGGGCAGGGCCGGGGTATGACTGGTGTGAAGGAGTTTGTTAGGATGACAGACAGTTGTCAAATCACCCACATCCCAGAAATCCCAGAAAACAAAAAGCAGGAAACAAGGGTCTATTGTCTAGCTTTTTCTGTGCTGTGCGTTCCTGCCATACAGAGGGTCCATCTGGCCACAGTCTAGGGCAGCCATTAAGACTGAGCATGGCTTTGGACTAGCAGAGGATCTGAAATCTGGCTTTGTTGTTACCAGGCTGGGTGACTTTGAAGAAGTTTGCTTACCCTCTCTGAGCCTCAGTGTCCTTCCCTGAGGAGCGGAGATGACCACAGTACCTTGTCACCAAGCCTGACCCCAAATAGAACCCGCAGAGGCCTGGCTCAAGCCCCAGTTCCGCAGAGGTGGCCTTGGGGTGCTGCTCCGATGGGAAGCATGAGGCAAGACACATCGGGAGCCCAGGCTGAGTTCAAGGGCTTGACTGTGGGACTCAGGACACACGTCCTAACTGCCCCGAGCTTGTAGGGAGGACTCCTGGGCACAGAGGCTGACTCACCGGGCACTAGATCATGGCCAAGCCTCTGGCATCTTCAAGGCTGGTCATGGGGTGGGGCCAGACCTACCTCGGGGCTGGAGGGCATGAGGGAGCTGATGCCCAGGAAGATGTTCTTGGTGGAGATCTGGAAGTTGGCGCTGAAGACGTTCAGCTCGTGCATGCTTGCCGAGCTGCTCTGGGGACAGATGTCCACCGTCCCATGGAAGGGCGACACGGTGATGGTAGAGGGCGAGTCCGCGAAGGGCATGTTGTTGCTTAGCATGCCATCAATGAAGCGCTGCAGTCCAGGGAACCTTGCTGCCCTCAGGGCACTCTCTGCCCGCACGGCCACAAAGCCACCCCCAGAACCTGGTGGCAGCAGATTGCCTCCAGCTGCCCCGAACCACTAGGCTGACCCCTAGCCCAGGATGCTCTGAGCACCCCTGGGACCAGAGTTGGGGGGGCTGACACACCCAGTGAGTGCTGCAGGAGCCCTGGTTCCTCCACCCACACACCTCTCAGTAGGGATGGGATGGACTGGGTCACTGAGCCCCCGAAATGCACTTACCTTCCCTCTGAACATGGGAGGAATCGTCCCACAGTAGAAAGGGAGGAAAGCGGTGCAGACCAAGGCCTGGGAAGACAAGCCGGTGAGAACACAGCTATTTACGCTTCTGGCGTTCAGAACCTGCTCTAGGCGTGGAGTCTAACCCAGAACAGCCCACACTGGCATCAGGAGAGCTGCGTCCAGGGAGGGAGGTATTGCCTCGTCCCAGCCTAGTTCTCAACGTTAAGAAGGGATTTGAGAACTGCAGTTCGGTGCTTAGGGCTCAGCGCTTCCACTGCAGAGGCAAGGGTTCAATCCCTGGTCAGAGAACTAAAATCCTGCAGGCTATGGCGTGCAGCCGAAAACCAGGAACATAAGAGGGGATTTGAACAGGAGTCCATCCGCCCTCCTCTTCCTTCCAGGCCCCTTGCTGGCTCTGGACTGCTGCTGGGCCTTTTCCCTCAAGGATAGTCACCAAGTACCATTTCTCCTTTATCCAGCTGCCAGAAATTCTCCACCGAGAATCTAGGTATGTCTCGTGAAGTGTGTTCCCTGGATCAGGGGTCATCCTACGAGGGGCACCTCTGACAAGAAACCCTGATTCTCTCCTCTTTTGGAAAACACTGTCTACTCCTCCCAGTAGAGGCTCTAACGAGTCCTGCAGTGAGAAAAATGCTTAACAGAGACCCTGATACGGGTGACGTTTGGGGGCTGGAGGAGTCTCTAATGGGGGAGGGCAGGCTGCTGTCCTGTGCATTGCAGGGTGTTTAACAGCTTCCCCAACTTGCACCCTGTAGCTGCCAGTACTTTGTGTGCGTGTGTGCAAACACACACACACACACACACACACACACACACAAACTCACATAGAGCTGTCACAGCCAAAAATGTCTCCAGTGTTGCTAAATGTCTCCAAGGGGTGGGGGGGTATCACCCTTCGGTGAAAACTGCTGACCTAGAGCTTACCAGACTCACTGAGCACAGAACTCTGTCTCTTGGGACTCAATTCCTGGAAACTTCCCTCCAGCCCTTTCTGAGAGATGCAGAACCCATCCCACCTCTGACGGGACAGAGGTGCCAGTGAGAGCTTTGTCCCCGTGGGTTTGTCATCAGAGCAACAGCAGCTGATGTTTACTGAGCGCCTCCTGACTGCCAGGCCCTGCACTATGCGTCGTCCAGGCCAGGATGCTGGGACGCTCGCTGGAGTCCCAGGAGCCCACGGACATGAACGCACAGCAAAGGGCTGGCCCTGCTCTTGCACACACTGGGCTTCCCCCTGCCAACGTGGGAGACAGAGAGATGCAGGTTTGATCCCTGGGTCGGGAAGGTCCCATTGCGGAGGGCACGGCAACCCGCTCCAATATTCCTGCCTGGAGAATCCCATGGACAGGGGAGCCTGGTGAGCTACAGTCTATAGGGTCTCAAAGAATTGGACATGACTGGAGCGACTTAGCACAGCACTCCATACACCGGTCAGCGCCCAGAGATGGTCCCGGTGCTGGGCGATGGGGCACCACGGTGAGGAGGGTTCTGCTGCAGGGACCCGGGTGGCAAGGCTGAGCAGAGCTGTGCCCGACACCTCTCTGAGCTCCCCGCGGCCCTCCCTGACCATGGGGCTCCTTGTCATGTCCCCTTCTGATACTGGATTGCTTCTTATCTCCTTACACGAGCTTGTGGCCACTACCTGTGCCCTCACAGACTTGAATAGGAGCCCCCGGAAGACAAGGATTGCTGTCTGTGTCATTCTGCTGCCCCACTGGGGTGGTGGCTGGCACACGATCGAGAACTGGTGTCTCTGCATCAAAAAGCACCTGGAGGACCAGGTGGGGGTGGACCGGCACCCCCCTTCCGGGAAAAGCAGACCCGGAGGGGCCCTGACTGAAGGGGCCCTGACTGAAGAAGCCTGACTTCGCCCCCGCCCCCAGCCATATCCCTCCCGCGTAGAGCCCAGGGGCCTCCGAACAGCAGGGAACAGCAGGCTCAGGAGCCTTACTCACGTGGCCGCCCCCCTGTGCAACTCAGTTCCCTCCTTAGAAAACAAAATGAGGTCCATCTCCTGCTTGATCCGCCCCCCTCCCCAGGGCCCCCGAGAAGTGTCTGCTCTGGAAAGCGCCTGCAGGCCACTCGGGTAGGAGATGGTGCTCACCCACCTGCTGCAAGGCCCTGCGTCCCGCCCCTTGCTCACCTCAATGACTTCATCGCGAGTGGCGAAGTCGGTGACAATGAAGTTCTCGCCGTTGGGCCAGTGGGTCAGCGAGATGCCCAGCCGCTGGGAGGCCAGGATGTGAATGTCAGCGGGCAGCGAGTCTTGCAGGTCCTGCCTGATGGTCTCGACGGGCACGAAGGAGGGGTGGAAGATGCCCAGGCTCAGCTGCTCCACTCGCTTGATCATGGCCAGGAAGCGGGAGCAGCACAGATCTGCAGGGTGAGGTAGGGAGGGGGTCCTCAGCCCCTGCCACTCCCTCCCGGGTGCATGGGAATTAATGGTCTCCCTGCTCCGACTCCAGCTCAGAATTTCTGTGTCCAGCGCTGCTTTCAAACACTTTGTTTCAGGGGGTTCCCTGGTGGCCCAGTGGCTAAAACTCTGGGCTTCCGAAGCTGGGAGCCTGGGTTCCATCACTGGTCAGTGATCCCTAGATCCCACACACTGCAACTAAAAGATCCTGTATGCCACAACCAAGGCCAGGAGCAGTCAAATAAATAAATATTAAAATAAATAAATAAATAAACGCTCTGTGCAGCCTCTTGACCTTGGGAACAGTCTTCCAGGCTCTAAGCCTCAGATTTATCCTCGGAAAATGGGGATGCCTGTGGTCCCACGTCTTCAGGGTTCTCATAAGGATTAAGTGGGAAGGGGCTGGCTGTAGGGAGCACCGGGTACCGCGCCAGGCTCCCTGAGACACTCCTCTCCGCTCCCACCCTCTCAGGTTGGAGTCAGCCGCGACTCAGGCAGGTGAGCCGATGCTTCCTGCGCTCCTGGCCCACGCAGTCAGTCCCTAGACTCACCGACAGACAGGTCGCTGACGATGCTGACGGCGATGAGCGCCCCGGACGAGGAGCCGTAGAAGCGGCTGGCGCCGCGGAGGAGGCGCGGGGCGCGCTGCCGCAGGCAGTGAATCACTCCTATGTAATAGAGACCCAGGAACCCCGCGCCCGAGAAGGACAGGCTCCAGCTGCCCTCCTTCTCGAAGCAGCTCATGGCAATGGGGCCAGACCAGGGGTGCGGCTGGAACAGGGCCGGGAGCGGAGGATCGCTGGCGGAGGGGGCAGAGAGCGGGTGGCCAGCGGGAAGTTTCACGGGCTGAGTGCCGAGTTGGACTAGGGGCCAAGCGGTGAAGCTCAGGCTGAGCCCAAGCCCCGCCCCCGGGCTGTATCACCCACCAGCCAATGAGGCCCCTCTAGCCGAGACCCGCCCCCCCATCCCCATCCCCGGGTGTGCACCAGGTGTGCCCTGGAAGCGTCAGCGGGATGTGGGCACCTTAACACGTCCCCACACGCACGCCCTCTGCCCGGAGCGCAGTCCCAGATTTCTGGGTAACGGGGCCCGTCTGAGTGGGACCAGTTCTTCTGCCGGGTCTCTGGCAGTCGTGACGGAAAGGCTGTTCCTGCGCCCATTTCGCAGATGAGGAAACTGAGAGTGCAAGGGAACCTGGTAGCCAGGAAGTGGGGGAGCTGGACACACAATATCCATCGGGTCTTGGGGGTCAAATCAGACTTAATTCTACAGCTGTGCTGGATCAGGGACCTGGGAGAGCTCTGGGAGGGGGAGTCTGGGTTCTAAACTCTACCGCCCCCCGACCCCCGACCTGTGCCTGGGACTTTGCTCAAGTTCCTCACTCAGTCTGGGTTGCGGCTTTTCAGTATAATGTGAGGGCTTGGATGAGGACCTACAGAGATATTTCTGCTCTGGTTGCTGCTCCCCCAAATACAGATCTGTTAATGGACATTTAGGTTGCTTCCATTTCTTGGCTGTTGTAAATAGTGCTGCTATGTTGGGATGCATGGGGAAAAGAAAATTCCAGAAAAACATCTACTTCTGCTTTATTGACTATGCCAAAGCCTTTGACTGTGTGGATCACAACAAACTGTGGAAAATTCTTAAAGAGATGGGAATATCTGACCATCTTACCTGCCTCCTGAGAAATCTGTATGCAGGTCAAGAAGCAACAGTTAGACCCGGACGGGAACAACAGACTAGTTCAAAATTGGGAAAGGAGGACATTGAGTCTGTATCTCAACACCTTGCTTGTTTAACTTGTATGCAGAGTATGTCATACAGAATTCCAGACTGGATGAATCACAGAGTGGAATCGAGATTGCAAAGAGAAACATCAACAACCTCAGATGTGCAGATGTCACCACGCTTATGCAGAAATCGAAAAACTAAAGAGCCTCTTGATGAAAATGAAAGAGGAGAGTGAAAAAGCTGGCTTAAAACTCAACATTCAAAAAAAGAAGATCATGGCATCCAGTCCCATCACTTCATGGCAAAGAGAAGGGGAGAAAGTGGTAACAGTGACAGATTTTATTTTGGGGGGGCTCCAAAATTACTGTAGGAGGTGACTGCAGCCGTGAAATTAAAAGACGCTTGTTCTTTGGAAGGAAAGCTATGACCAACCTGNGAAGATCATGGCATCCAGTCCCATCACTTCATGGCAAAGAGAAGGGGAGAAAGTGGTAACAGTGACAGATTTTATTTTGGGGGGGCTCCAAAATTACTGTAGGAGGTGACTGCAGCCGTGAAATTAAAAGACGCTTGTTCTTTGGAAGGAAAGCTATGACCAACCTGGAGTACATACTGAATAAGAGAGACATCACTTTGCCAACAAGCATCCATATAGTCAAAGTTATGGTTTTTCCAGCAGTCATGTACAGATGTGAGAGTTGGACCATATAGAAGGCTGAGTGTTGAAGAACTGATGTTTTTGAATTGTGCTGGAGAAGGTTCTTGAGTGTTCCTTGGACTGCAAGAAGATCCAACTAGTCAGTCCTAAAAGAAATCAATCCTTAATATTCACTGAATGGACTGATACTGAACTTGAAGCTCCAGTACTTTGGTCACTTGATGCAAAGAGCTGACTCATTAGAAGAGACCCTGATGCTGGGGAAGATTGAAGGCAAGAGGAGAAGGCGACGACAGAGGGTGAGATGGTTGGATGGCATCACTGACTCGATGGACATGAGCTTGAGCAAATTTGGGAGATAGTGGAGGACAGAGGAGCCTGGTGTGCTGCAGTCCATGGGGTCACAAAGAGTTAGACCCAACTGAGTGACTGAGTAACAACAACAGCAAAATGCTTTTCTGCTGCATATTTTTAAAAGAATCCACTGGTATCGCCTTTTTGCCAGAGCGTGAGTGGAGGGGCCGTTGTTGCTGGCCCTTTCCTCTTCCCTACCGTCCAGTTAGTGGGTTGATTCGGCCATCGGTCCTCAAGCCAAGACGTGCCTCTTATTTAGTTCTGGGGAGCGCCTGGCCGGCATGAATGATGCAGGGGAGAACAACTTTGAGGCCAGAGAGGCGATCTCAAAGTAGGTCAGGTGCACCAGGATCCCGGCATCGAAGGAGCCGCCGTCACTCGCCAGCGTCTAACCGGAGGAGACGTACAGGCAGCAGCGCGGACCCCTCAGCGTGTACACTCAGGGGTGTGACCATTGAGTGGCGGCAGTGTGGCTCATGACCAGCGAACTGGACGATCCCGAGGATATGCTTTTGTTTATTTCGAGAGAGTAGATGACTCAAAGGAGGCTAAGGAAAGGGCAAATGGACCAGAACTGGACGGTAGGAGAGTTTGTGTGGACTGTTCTGTCCCCCAGAGGGCCCACACCCCCACACCAGGCGTATATATACGCTGCCAGCCCGCCTTGTAGTGGTGACGGTGCAGGCGGAGGCGGAGGCAGAACCGAGCTTCTTACTCTGCTGGAGGGTGTGACCGTGGGCACGAGAGATATGAAGACTGTGATTCCCGGCGCAGAAGATCCCCTTTCCTTACTGTGGCCAATACAGATCATGGTCAAGCGCTCGGTCCTACAGCCCAAGACGCTATTGGTAAATAGCCGGGTCGCAGTTGAGGACATCTTTTTCTCCTGCCTTTTTTTAAATTCTGGATTTCCCCAAGCTTCTAATCCTTCCTGCTCCTTAAAAAGAACCCTTAAAAAATCTTTAGTTTATTTAACATCTACACTGTCAATTGTATTGCTGTTTTCCACCCCTTTTATTATATTCTTAAAGATGTAATTGTTGTCATTTTGAGTAGTAAACATCTTGAGTGAAAAAGAAAACAATCAGTGTTACAGTCTGTAAACGAGTTTTGTTTGTTTGTTTGTTTGTTTTTTTGCTTTTACAGAAAATTAACTCCTGGCAAATCAAATGAGGAAAGAAATAATCTTTTAAAATCTTCTTTTGTGTTAGATATTGCATTAAATATTGTATTAGAGATTAGCATTTATGGAAAACTCCTTTTTTAGCTTTCTTTTCGGAAAGTCAGTAACGCATACAGCAGTTCCGTCATCTCAGGTCTGTCTGGGGTAGCATAAAGCAGCCAAATAGTTGAGTGTAGAAAGTTTGAAGCCACAGAAGAAAACACTTAGACACTTCTTTTGAAGAACAGAATTTTTTAATCCTAAAAATTACGTCTTTTTTTAAAAGATGTAAAACTTGTCAACTTCTGAAAAGCATTTTGTATTTAAAATACATTTGTTAAAAGTTAGAAAACAGTGTATTAACTGCCTGGAAGATGGGTTGGAAGGTCAGATATTACGTTTATCAGCAGGTGTGACTGTGGGGAGTGGATGACGAGAGAAACGGAAATGGGGGGGAGGCAAGGAAGGAAATACAGAGAACGTGCGTGCGAGGCCCTGAGGAGGAGGGATGGGACGCGGCTGGGAGAGGACCGATGAGACGCTTGTGCAGGTGTTTGCCTTCTACCTGGCACTAGCTCAAGCCCTTTTCCTAGGTCATCTATTTTATTTTCACAACTGCCCAGGGAGATATCATCAGTCCCATTTTACAAATGAAGGAGCTGAGGTGTAAACCAGAAACCAGGGTAAGGCAGGAAGCAGCTGGCAAAGTGTATCTTTCAGGTTGGAGGACTCCGGAGAGGCTGGCTGGAGGGCATGGGGCTTCAGAATTTAGGGAGCAGAAGCTTCTTTATAGGAATCAGGGGAGAGCAGTGGTTCTCAGGGAATCCTGGAAGCCTGAGCCCAAGACATCTTCTTATGCCAGAAAGCAAGCAAGTGTTCAAGAAATGATGGAATGGTGACTTGTCCACATCCCAGTACTCAGAACCTGTGACTATGTTGTCTTACATGTCAAAAGGGTCTTTGCAGATGTGATCAAAGGAAGGATCTTAAAACGGAGATTGTTCTGGGTTATCTGGGTGGGTCCATTTTAATCACAAGGGTCCTTAAAGACAGAAGAGAGTGGAGGAAGAGTCAGAGAGGGGTTTAAGGATCTTGCAAGGCTGACTTTAAAGATGGAGGAAGGGGTCATGAGCCACAGACTGCGTGGCTCTAAAAGGCAAAGAAACCAATTGTCCTTTAGAACCTCTAAAAGGAACAGAGTCGGCTAACACTTTGATTTTAACCTGGGAAAACCCCTTTTGGATTTCCAAACTTCCAAACTAAAGTGTTCCATACCATCTTATGGAAAAACCCGAATGGACTTTTTTGCCAACCCAATAATGAAATTAATTCCAATTCCAAAGAAAGGCAGTGCCAAAGAATGCTCAAACTACCGTACAATTGCACTCATCTCACATGCTAGTAAA
>SJYA01009323.1:0-10577 GCA_006410615.1 Neotragus moschatus
ACTCAATGGACATGAGTTTGAGTAAGCTCTGGGAGTTGGTGATGGACAGGGAGGCCTGGCATACTGCAGTCCATGGGGTCACAAAGAGTTGAACACGACTAAGTGACTGAAACGAACTTAACTGATTATTCCATGTCTAGTTCTAACCATGGCTTCTTGACTTGTATACAGGTTTCTCAGGAGGCAGGTAAGGTGGTCTAGTAATACCATCTCTTTAAAAATCTTCCACAGTTTGTTGTGACCCACACAGTCAAAGGCTTTCGCATAGTCAGTGAAGTAGAAGTAGATGTTTTTCTGAAATTCCCTTGCCCTTTCTGTGATCCAACGGATGTTGACAATTTGATCTCTGGTTCCTCTGCCTTATCTAAATTGAGCTTGTACATCTGGAGGTTCTTGGTTCACATACTATTGAAGCCTAACTTAAAGGATTTTGAGCATTACTTTGCTAGCATGTGAAATGAGTGCAACTGTATGGTAGTTTGAACATTCTTTGGCATTGCCTTTCTTTGGAATTGGAATGAAAACTGACCTTTTCCAGTCCTGTGGCCACTGCTGAGTTTTCCAAATTTGCTGGCATATTGAGTGGAGCACTTTCACAGCATCATGTTTCAGGATTTGAAATAGCTCAATAGTAATTCCATCACCTCCACTAGCTTTGTTCGTAGTGATGCTTTCTAAGGCCCATNAGTGCAACTGTATGGTAGTTTGAACATTCTTTGGCATTGCCTTTCTTTGGAATTGGAATGAAAACTGACCTTTTCCAGTCCTGTGGCCACTGCTGAGTTTTCCAAATTTGCTGGCATATTGAGTGGAGCACTTTCACAGCATCATGTTTCAGGATTTGAAATAGCTCAATAGTAATTCCATCACCTCCACTAGCTTTGTTCGTAGTGATGCTTTCTAAGGCTCATGTGACTTCACATTCCAGGATGTCTGGCTCTAGATGAGTGATCACACCATCGTGATTATCTGGGTCGTGAAGATCTTTTTTGTACAGTTCTTACACCCACAAATAACGATTACCAAAAACAGAACACTGGGAGGCAGACAAAACCAGCATATCATGGCTTAACACTTGTTTGTCAACTGGAGTATGAAAATCCTGATCAGCAGAGTTCTGAAGATCCCACATAGGAGAGTAGGGAGACGTGTGAGGTCAAAGACTGCCTATGTATCTTTGAGGAACAGTCACTGCTGATATCAGGGTTAATCAAAGAGAAAACATTGCAGACATTGTAGCATTTGTTAATACTTAAAACTTTTAAAATTAATTTTTATTGGAATATAGCTGCTTTACAGTGTCTTCATTTCTACTCTACAGCAAAATGAATCAGCCATACATATGTATCTCTCTCCTCCCTTTTGGACTTCCTTCCCATTCAGGTCCCCACAGTGCTTTAGGTAGAGTTCCCTGTACTATTCAGTATGTTCTCATTAGTTATCAATTTTATGCACAGTATCAATGGTGTATATATGTCAGTTGATATTTAAATTTAGAAAAATGATTTTTCACAAAACCTTGTGCCCTTCCTTTCCCTAAAAGTGTGCACTTGGACTCTGCCCAGTTTAGAAGACTTGTGACAAGTAAAGGTGGGAGAGAAGCAGAATCCAAAGCTATGAAGGAGACGAAAAATTCCAATCTTGGACAGGACTCCCTGACAAGTAGACAGAGGTGAGAGCCAGAAAGAGCCCTCTTGCGCTTCAGGTTGGGATGTGGAAGAGGCAGGTATGGGGCTTGACCTCACACCTACCTTGTTGCCAGTATCTTCTAGTACTTACAAGAGCACACAAATGTATTTTGTGTTTCCCAGGTAACTTTGGTCTTAGTACTGGACATCTTCATTCTAGGCCAGGGACAAAAATAGTGTAAACAAACCCTTATTTGGGGAAAGGAAAATGTGCTATCCAAAATATGTCTCCCTTTAAAAAGGGAATCGGCTTTAATTAAAAGTAAATTAATTAAATCACTTTGCTGTAAATGCTTTCTCTGTGCTGATAAGTGTATGGAAAGATTCAGAACATCTATAATGCTGGGACTAAACGAAGGTCTGATTTACTCATAAGTTTGAGGTGAAAGCCTAAAGCAAAATTCAGTTTGACTTTGCTAGGTTCTGTGCTGTGGTACCAGATATACTACTCTAAGTGATGGGCATTCATGGGGGAGGGAAGGCAAGGGGGAGAGAAAGGAAGGGTGCACCTTGGACTGTATGTCTCACCTGTAGAGCTACCATCCAGGTGGGCTCCCTGAGCCCCAACTAGGAACAGTGTGGTACAGGCCTGTTTTTTCTTCTCCTTGTAGTTGCTTTCCAACTATAAATCTCCTTCTATATAAGGCCTACCAGATGCCTGGAGTAGCTCCAAGTCTTGATTCTATAGAGTTATCTGGGGGTCCCATTACCTGAATCAGTCTCAGATGGGTAGCCAGGTAAGCTGATCCCTCCTGCTGACCAGAGAAAAATATCTTTCAAGATTGACCACCAGAATGGCCCTGACAGGCTGATTTTGGGGTGTTCTCCATTCATGCTGGATACAAGACAATTTCAGGGCTCTGGTGACCCATGAGCCCGAGCCATCCATATGAGCCGCATTGGTCAGATCTTGCCTACTTGTGCTCTGACCACAGAGCTGCTTCCAGTCCCCTGGAACCTGAAGGCAGTGGGTGTGGCAGCCTTTACCCTGTGCCCCTTTCTGAGAATGGTTGTTCAGATGAGAGTAGTAGCAGTGTCACGAGAGGTAGGGTGTTTCTTGATGTATTTCGATAGAGCCTGTACATTTGTGGAGTGTTGGAAGAGGGTTGCAATGAAGATGACTTACAGACTGGGGCAAGAAGCTGAGGTTATAGAGGATCTTGCTAACGATAGATCAGGACTAGAAGACAAAGGTCTGGAGAGTTAGAGATGGCTGTGACATTGCATTAGGGAAGGAAACACATAGGCCATGTGATGATGACATTTGGGATGACGGCAAAATCCAGGACTGCTGTGCTACACAGTAGGTCCTTACTAGTAATCTATTTTATGTATAGTAGCGAATTCACTTTCACTTTTCACGTTCGTGCATTGGAGAAGGAAGTGGCAACTCACTCCAGTGTTCTTGCCTGGAGAATCCCAGGGACATGGGTGCCTGGTGGGCTGCTGTCTCTGGGGTCGCACAGAGTCAGACACAACTGAAGCGACTTAGCAGCAACAGCGTATATGTATGTCAACTTTTAAATGACGTGGTTTTGCTGACTGTGTCACTCTGCAGGGTTGGTATGAGAGTTTGATGGCTGAAAACCACATGGCATCTGCTAAACAGACCACACGACATTGCGCGTTCATCCACAGATGAGGCGTATTTGTGAAGTCACATGATTCCTTTATTGTCTATTTAATCTGAGCTGTGGGGGGCGGAAGGCTGCAGAATGAGTAGATCCGAGGAATGAGATTTGCCATTGTATTGCATGAGTGTTCTTTGGAAAAACAGAACTTCTGAATCAGTGGATGCTTTCACGGAACCCTGGCTCAGGTTCCTGCAGCCCTGGCGGCCTTCCTGCTGTGATCTCACAGTCATGGTGCTACAGTTGTGCAGACTTGAATGTCTGGGCTATGCTGCTTGATATTTTTTCCAGTGTTCAGTTTTCGTTTCTAACCATATCTCAAGCATTTTGATGTGTACTGCTTTGAAGACATTCTTCATAACTCACACTAGACAGTTCATGTGATAAGACACTGACTTGCGTTAGGGATGAACCTAATAGGTAATTTTGCCTTTTCCTTTCAGTCATTCCTATTTCTGCTTTTTCTCTCACCTGGAGAATGGAGTAAGCCTCCCCAAACAAGATATTGCAGTAGAAGTGATAAGTAGGTGATCTAACAATTATTTTAAGGAAATTGCATTTTAATCTTTAAATATGTAAGACTAGAGACAATTTTGGGTTAATGTTTTGATGGCTTTTCCCCCTTCGATGTCCAGCTTGCAGGAGTTCTTTTTTTCTCTGTGAATTTCAATGGCTTTTGGAGGGTACATGATACTTAAACAGTTGGGAGTTCTTAGTAATTCTGTGCAGCAAAAGTGTCCAGCAAGCCTGTTTGCATGGACTCACCTGTGTAAGGGCACTCACAGTGCAAAGGTATGAAGAATTGTCACTTTTGTATTAGGGCAAAAGGAAGAAGAAACCTAGCCTTTGAACCAGAAAGGGCCCCAATTTAACATAAAGTTCATCTCTCAAATATAGAACTCTTGATGTGAATGGAGTCAGGTTGGGGCTCACACCAGAGCAGGTTGTGTACTAGTGTCCTTGGCCCCACACAGCATCACTTTGGTTTGGTTTTAAAGATTTTTTTTTTTATATGCAGACAATTTTTAAGTCTTTATTGAATTTGCTACAATATTGCCTCTGTTTAATGTTTTGTTTTTTGGCCGAGAGGCATGTGGATTCTTAGCTCCCCAAATGGGGCTGGAACCTGTACCCCTGCCTTGGAAGGCAAAGTCTTAACCACTAGACCACTAGGGAAGTCCCCCAGCAGAATCACTTTGGGTGTTAGTGGATGCTTCTCTGACCAAATTTCTTAATGAGATGCAAATGATTTTGACAACTAGGTGTGCTTCTCAGGTGTCCAGTGAATAGCAATTTCCTTTTCTCCCCATAAGCCTCAGGACATTGACTGGAAGCCACTGGGGGACCTTGTGTCCTAAGATCATGTCAGTATTCTGGAAAAACGGACCCAAGGGCTGCCTATAATAATAACAGCAGGTACTTATATGTCATCCTTTGGAAGTATTTTAAGTATTTTGTTGTTGTTGTTGTTGTAGTAACTGTAGATTTCTGATGCAGAAGTTTTCCAGTGAGGAAACCAAGTTGAAAGAGGTGAGGTAAACTGCCTAAAGGCCCTGGGGTTTTGTGTAGTGGGGCCAGAATTTGAAGCCAGACAGTCAGTTTCCATGTTTTAACCACAGCACCCTACTCTGTCTCCCAGCTCTCATCCTACCAGACCTGCTTTCATTTACCTGAAAGCCTGCTGCAGGAGGACAACTAATCCATGAAGTTATGTCACAGAAAGGTGGAATGCACAGTTTTTATCAGAGTGAAATAAAGTTCAAGCCCTATCCACTGGGGCCCAAACATTTCCCAAGGTGACTTTCTACCCTCGAGGCCCTGTATTACTAGCTTCAGGATATAAGCATTTGGCTTCAGCAGATGCTCCAGGCTTCTCTGAAAAGATGTATACCTGCCCTAATATAAAGAAGAATGGAGTGCCAAAGTAAACTTGGGCTCCACACTAGGTCAGAGCATATGGTTAGTTTCCTAGCTGGGGTAAAGCACTGAACTGTCCCAGGGTTTCCAGAGGACATGTGTAGGGCTGCAGATTGATTTGATGAGGCAGGGGAACTTCTCTCTCCTCCTTCCCATTCAGTGACCCCAGAAACTTAAAGAGAACCACAAACTAAATAAAAGCAAGATAAATACCTTTCTGATCTGTGAAAGAAGCACAGAGGGATACCAGGGAAGTCCAGAGCCTGGGCCATGAACAAGAAAGTGGAGTGGGAACATTCTTGGAAGTCCAGTGGTTAAGACTTTGCCTTCATATTTGGGGGAGTTGGAAGGCAGTTAAATCCCTGGTTGGAGAGTTAAGATCTCATGTGCCTCATGGCCAAAAACCCAGACTATAAACAACAGAAACAATATTGTAGCAAGTTTAATAAAGACTTTAAAAATGATCCACATCAAAAAAAAAAAANGATGAATACATTTTGCCATATATTAATAGTTCCTCTTTTGTAAATTGTCTTTTCAAGTTTTTTGTCCAGGAAATGGTTGACTCTTAAGCAATCTCCTAATTAAAGTTTGGCTAAAGTTGGACCGTAGTCACCATGACATTGTTCAAAAATGGAGAAGTGTGTGTATGTGGGTGTGTTTACGCTCCCATGACCTCACTCTGACAAGACTCCTTTCATTAATTTATGCGTCTTTACTTCAGAGCAAGATGGCGCCTCCGTAGGCCACACCTGGGCAGGGGTAACTTTCAGTGACACAGAGCTGAGCCTAAATAGACTCTGCCGTTCTTTCGGTGTCTATGAGAATTACAGAAATAGGTCACTGAACCTTTTTAAAAATAGAGCTGACACATTTGGGGAAAGCATATTTCCTGCTAAGATAGCCCAGTCTAAGATGAAATGATCTGTAGGGAGCAGATGAATTTGGACATCTGATATTAAAAATAAATAGTCTTAATGGCAATAACTCACAGGAAATAGTGTCTTTCATAGGAAAGGTCTCTAAACGTTATTCCTGAACAGCTGACATAACGTTTTCCCACTCTGGTTCCAGTGTGGGTTCTCCTAAGGGGCAAGTAGTCACTTGCTCGCCCCTGCCCAGCCACACCTGGCAACAGCTGTGCGTGGAGATCAGGCCCACATCATCAGCAGTGCTTGTTCCATCACCAAAGTCGAGATCTCCGGTCTCACCTGGTTTGCCTTCTCTCTTCTTAATACACAACCAGCTGCTTACCCTTGGATGGCTCTCCACCACTGCAAAACAGCTGGGGACAAGGCCATCTCATCACCTTGGTGCAACTCCATTCCAGGCCTTCCCAGGGCTTGCCTGATTCGTGGAAGGCCAGCTCCAGCATCTTTGCACACCGGCTCCCCAAGAGCTGTCTAGGGGCCTCAGGCCTGCTCTGGGCGGGAGAGACATCCTCAGAAAGTTCCCTCTGGCTGTTGCCCTGCCCCTCCTCACACCCTCCCCAATCCTGCTGACTTCAGAAGCCCCAGGCCCCTCAGAGGCAGACACTTAAGTCTTCTCAGGGACTTCACTGCCTACACTGCCATGCTTGGGCTCCACTAATGAGAGAGCTAGATCTGTTGACTGAAAAAGTAGGGCCTGCAGGTACTATGGGAAAGACACTTCAGTTCAGCCCCGCAGATGGCAAGGAGGACTCAGAAGGAGGTTGGCTGTCCCATGAGTAGGGGGCGAGCGGGAGCAAGGGAGGAGGATGCACAGCTGGAGACCTGTGTTTCAGGGAAGCTTGGCCGCAGGGAGGTGGATACAGGGTATCTGGGGGTTTGGAGCAGGGCAGAGACAGCACGATGCGTTTCTCAGAAGCTGAACACACAGGCAGGACCTGATGACACACACTGGCACTAAGGGAAGAAGAGTCAAAATGCTTATGCAGCACTTCCTTTCTCTTTTTTAGAAGCTGGAGGCCTCTTTTTCAGCCCTCTTATTTTTCTTTTCTTTTCTTTTTTTATTTTTGGCCACACCACTCAGCATGCAGGACTTCCCTGACTAGGGATCAAACTTCCGTCCCCTGCAGAGGAAGCACAGAGTCTTAACCACTGGACCGTCAGGGTAGTCTTGATGCACCACTTTCTGCCAAGAACACGATTCCTTCTATGTAACACTTCTACATTCAGTAAATATGTGTCGAGTGCTTCCCCACATCAGAATCTGATGCAGACCGTGGGAATAATATGTTACTGCCCAAATTTCATTTTCACTCTGCTGAGTGGAGGTCTGGCAGTGAAGATAAAAAACAAGATGGCTCAGCTGGTAAAGAATCAGCCTGCAATGCAGGAGACCCTAGTTCTATTCCTGGGATGAGAAGATTCCCTGGACAAGGAACAGGCTACCCATTCCAGTATTCTTGGGCTTTTCTAGTGGCTCAGACTGTAAAGAATCCACCTGCAATGTAGGAGACCTGGGTTCAATCGCTGGGTTGGGAAGATCCCCTGGGGGAGAACATGGCAACCCACTCCAGTATTCTGGACTGGAGAATCTCCACGGACAGAGGAGCCTGGGGGGCTGCAGTCCATGGGGTCACAAAGAGTCGGACACGACTGAGCGACTAAGCACAAACAAATAAAAAAGATGATTTCCCATAGTGATGGTTACTCTTGAAAGATAACTTGGGCCGGAGGAATTGTGTGATCAGGGAGGACTTTTCTGAGGAAGTAACCATACAGCTGAGACCTGGATGATATGAAAGAGCCCGTCAGGAGAAGACCCAGGGCAAGAATGTTCTAGGTAATCAAATACGCCTATGCAAAAGGCCCCAAGTCAGGGATGATCTTGGCATATTTCAGGGAAGACCACTGCAGCATGACAAGAGTTTACCAAATTGTTTTTCTAATGTATTTGCTGAGCTGCCCCTGGACCACACTGCTTCAGGGTTTCACCTTCTCTTTCTAGACACCACAGACTCCTTCTAGAGCCTTCCCACATCTCTTTTATCCTTCTTTCCAGACCAGCTCCACTAAGAAGTGAGACTAGTAGCCAAAAGATCCAATCAGGCTGAGGAAGGAGCTAGGGCCAGTTTAAATCCTGCAGAGTCAAATGGGGAAGGGCCCCTGGGACTGGACTGGCTTCTTTTTTCATTTGGTTCTTATTCATATTTGAATGAAGAACTCCTATAGCAATCTGATAAAAGTTGTGAAAAATGCACACATATATAATTCTGTGCACAATTTCAGGGGGTTTAGGTATCCTTACAGAGACGGCAATGGCACCGCACTCCAGTACTCTTGCCTGGACTATCCCATGGATGGAAGAGCCTGGTGGGCTACAGTCCATGGGGTCGCTAAGAGTCAGACACGACTGAGTGACTTCACTTTCACTTTTCACTTTCATGCTTTGGAGAAGGAAATGGCAACCCACTCCAGTGTTCTTGCCTTGAGAATCCCAGGGACAGGGGAGCCTGGTGGGCTGCTGTCTATGGGGTCACACAGGGTCGGACACGACTGAAGCGGCTTAGCAGCAGCAGCAGGAATCCTTAGGAAAGCTCGTTGTGAGCCTCTTCTAGGGACTGTATTTCAACAGTTTGTTTTAAGCTAATCTTCTAAAATTTCTCATGAAGCCTGTGTTGCTTCCACAAGAGAAAAGATACATGGAAAAATCACCTTTTACAGCAAAGTAGCCTATAACTGCAAATTCTTTTGGCCATTATATTCTTCCAGAGAGACAAATTCATATCTGGTAAGATGTAACCATGATGATAGTACAAATGCATTTGTACAGTGTTTTTTACTTTACACACACATTTCCACTTACATCACTTTATTTCACTGACATCTTTGGCATAAGGTAGGGAAGGCATTATTGTTCCATTTTACAGATGAGGCTACTGAGGAACCGGAGATTAGGCATCATGCTGGCGATAACATCACCAGTCGGCAGTGGCTTTGGGCAGGAACTAAGATCTTATCACACCCAGGCCCAGGTTCCCAGAGAAGTAGAGGTCAGGACAGGGGCCATCTTGACCTCTCTGCCCACTGCCTCACCCCAGGGCCTGGAGACATCGAGAAGGCCGTCTCTGTGCACACACACTCGGCCCACATAGCCTTCCCGCTAGGAAACAGAGACGTGGAGGAAGTGATATTTTCTAACATGAGGAAAGAAGCACTGAGCTGCCTATAGAAGTCAAGGTCACGTGGATGGAGGGGAACTTCCCACTAGATGCTTCCTCTTGGCCGATGAAACCTAACCAGTCAGTCACTTCCTTTTTGTTCTAACGATTTACAGTATTTCCTCCTCCAGTCCCGCAGAAACGAATCTAGAGGAGCGCCACCTAGAGGCCGAGGCCATAAAAATGGCCGCTTACTCCCCTCACCGCCACCTCTGCGCCCGCACATCTCCAAGGGCCACCTTGCCTATCAGAAAATAGGTATAAGAACTCAATAGACATTTCTCCAAAGAAGACATACGGATGGCTAACAAACACATGAAAAGATGCTCAACATCACTCATTATCAGAGAAATGCAAATCAGGACCACAATGAGGTACCATTTCACAGCAGTCGGAATGGCTGTGATCCAAAAGTCTACAAGCAATAAATGCTGGAGAGGGTGTGGAGAAAAGGGAACCCTCTTACACTGTTGGTGAGAATGCAAACTAGTACAGCCACTATGGAAAACAGTGTGGAGATTCCTTTAAAACTGCAAATAGAACTGCCTTATGACCCAGCAATCCCACTGCTGGGCATATACACCGAGGAAACCAGAATTGAAAGAGACACATGTACCCCAATGTTCATCACAGCACTGTTTATAGTAGCCAGGACATGGAAGCAACCTAGATGTCCATCAGCAGACGAATGGATAAGAAAGCTGTGGTACATATACACGATGGAGTATTACTCAGCCATTAAAAAGAATACATTTGAATCAGTTCTAATGAGGTGGATGAAACTGGAGCCGATTATACAGAGTGAAGTAAGCCAGAAAGAAAAACACCAATACAGTATACTAACACATATATACGGAATTTAGAAAGATGGTAATGATAACCCTGTATGTGAGACAGCAAAAGAGACACAACTGTAAAGAACAGACTTTTGGAGTCTGAGGAAGAGAGAGAGGGTGGGATGATTTGGGAGAATGGCACTGAAACATGTATACTATCATGTAAGAACGAAAGCTAGTCTAGGTTCAATACAGGATACAGGATGCTTGTGGCTGGTGCACTGGGACGACCCAGAGAGATGATATGGGGAGGGTGGTGGGAGGGGGGCTCAGGGTTGGGAATTCATGTACACCTGTGGCGGATTCATGTCAATGTAGGGCAAAACCAATGCAGTATTGTAAAGTACAAAAATAAAAT